>SJYX01015946.1:0-25193 GCA_006410675.1 Oreotragus oreotragus
TTTTTTTTTTTTTAATTAAGTTGATAACTAACTCAGGCTCTTTAGGTGATATCGATCTGTTTGCATGTTCTATTTCTTCTTGAGTCAGTTTTCATCATTTGTGTCTCTCTAGGAAGTTCTCATATAATCTGTAGTATCTAATTTGTTGCCATGTAATTTTTCCACGGTATTCTCTTGTTACCATTTTTTGTTTTTTGTAAAGTGATGTCTTCTGTTTCATCCTGAAGACTCAAGTCTTCTCTCCTTTTGCCTTGAATGGTCTAGATAAGGATTTGTCAATTTTATTAATCTTTTCAAAGAATGAATTTTTTAAAAAACTTTCCTCATTTTTCTAGTCTCTACTAAATTTACTTCTACCCTAATTATGTAATCTCTCCTGCTTTGAGTTTAGTTTGTTCTTCTCCTTTTAGTTTCTTCAGATAGAAAGTCAGGCTGCTGAGTTGAGACTCTCTCTTTTAATGTAGGCATTTACAGGTGTAAAGTCCCTCTAAGCCCTGCTTTAGCTGCATCTCATGCTGCTGCGGCTGCTAAGTCGCTTCAGTCGTGTCCGACTCTGTGCAGCCCCCTAGATGGCAGCCCAACAGGCCTCCCCGTCCCTGGGACTCTCCAGGCAAGAATGCTGGAGTGGGTTGCCATTGCCTTCTCCGAGCTGCATCTCATAGACTTTCACATATTGTGCTTTTGTTTTCATTAATCTCAAAGTCTTTTTAAACTTTCCTTGTTATTTCTTTTTGACTCATTCATTGTTTAGAAGTGTTACTTAATTTCCACAAATTTCTGAATTTCCAAAATTTCCTTCTGTTATTGATTTCCAATTTCCTTATATTGCAGTCAGAGAACATACTTTGTATGACTTAAATGCATTGAGATTTATTTTATCACGTAAAATGTGGTGTATGCTGGGGAGTGTACGCTTGAAAATTGCATATATTCTGCTGTTTGGTGGAGTGTTCTGTAGATGCCTGTAGTTGGTTTATAGTGTTGTTCAAATCTTCTGTTTATTTCTTGACTCTCTGCTGTTCTACCATTATTGAAAGTGGGGTGCTAAAGTCTCCAACTATTATTGTTGAATTGTCTATTTCTTCCTTTAATTATGTCAGTTTTTTTGAGTATTTTGGGGCTTTGTTGGTAAGCAGATAAAATGTGTTTAAAGTTGTTATATCTTCTTAGTGAGTTGACCCTTTTATCATTATAAAACGTCTTTCTTTGTCTCTAGTAACAGTTTTTGTCTTAAAGTTTAATTTTTTTGATATTAGTATAGAGTCTGAGTGAACTCCAGGAGTTGGTGATGGACAGGGAGGCCTGGCGTGCTGCTGTCTCTTATACACATCTAGATGTGTATAAGAGACAGCAGGAAGGATGAAGCCACTGAGTCAACCATGAGCCAATCCAGTCTCTGAATAATGTGTGTTGAAAGGTATGGAAAATGTACAGACAGAAGCCTCAATTTTGGTATCAGGTTTGTTTCCAAAAGAGCATATGCTTGTACTAAACTGAAAAATTTGTTTTTCACTTCAAACTGACAGTTCGTTTAATAACTACAGTTCTTGAATTTATGATTACCAGCAGGGAAGGGTGAGAGGAAAGGATAGATTGGGAGTTTGGGATTGACATGTATACACTCCTGTGTTTAAAATAAAATGCCTTTCCATGAAAACGAACTAACTACAGGTCTCACTACCCACAGAATTAAGAGGCATTTCTAAAAGAGTAAGGATTCCTAACTTTTCTGAGTGAGCATTATGCAAAGTTTGGGTGACAGCGTATATGTTAAAGTTTGGTTATTGCTTTGTACTTTGTATTATTGCTTTGGTCTAGCTACTTTGTGAGCATCAGATTTTTCTTCCTATCTAATGGAAATAATAATACCTATTTTATATCTAGTTCTTAGGGGAATTGGTGAGTATCAAATGAATTTTGACAAATGCTTTTTTTTTTTTTTCATCTATGAAGTGGTTTCTGCACTTCATTCTATCGATAAGGCATATTATCTCAATTCATCTTCTTATGTTGAACCAACCTTACCATCCTGGCATAAATTGCATTTGGCCATGATGTTCTATCCTTTTTATATGTTGGTGAATTCAGTTTGCTAGTACTTTATTGACTACATAGACATAAGAAATGTTTTGTAATATTCTTTTCTTGTGATGCCTTTGTTTTTTGTATCAGGGCAAACTGGCCTCATCTAATGATTTGAGAATTGTTCCCTCCTGTTTTTTTTTTTTAAGAGTTTATGAAACATGGTTAATTCTTCTTTAAACATTTGGTAAAGTTCACCAGTGAAGCTCTTTGGTTCTGGACTTTCTTTTGTGGGAATTTTTTTTTTTTTTAATTAAGTTGATAACTAACTCAGGCTCTTTAGGTGATATCGATCTGTTTGCATGTTCTATTTCTTCTTGAGTCAGTTTTCATCATTTGTGTCTCTCTAGGAAGTTCTCATATAATCTGTAGTATCTAATTTGTTGCCATGTAATTTTTCCACGGTATTCTCTTGTTACCATTTTTTGTTTTTTGTAAAGTGATGTCTTCTGTTTCATCCTGAAGACTCAAGTCTTCTCTCCTTTTGCCTTGAATGGTCTAGATAAGGATTTGTCAATTTTATTAATCTTTTCAAAGAATGAATTTTTTAAAAAACTTTCCTCATTTTTCTAGTCTCTACTAAATTTACTTCTACCCTAATTATGTAATCTCTCCTGCTTTGAGTTTAGTTTGTTCTTCTCCTTTTAGTTTCTTCAGATAGAAAGTCAGGCTGCTGAGTTGAGACTCTCTCTTTTAATGTAGGCATTTACAGGTGTAAAGTCCCTCTAAGCCCTGCTTTAGCTGCATCTCATGCTGCTGCGGCTGCTAAGTCGCTTCAGTCGTGTCCGACTCTGTGCAGCCCCCTAGATGGCAGCCCAACAGGCCTCCCCGTTCCTGGGACTCTCCAGGCAAGAATGCTGGAGTGGGTTGCCATTGCCTTCTCCGAGCTGCATCTCATAGACTTTCACATATTGTGCTTTTGTTTTCATTAATCTCAAAGTCTTTTTAAACTTTCCTTGTTATTTCTTTTTGACTCATTCATTGTTTAGAAGTGTTACTTAATTTCCACAAATTTCTGAATTTCCAAAATTTCCTTCTGTTATTGATTTCCAATTTCCTTATATTGCAGTCAGAGAACATACTTTGTATGACTTAAATGCATTGAGATTTATTTTATCACGTAAAATGTGGTGTATGCTGGGGAGTGTACGCTTGAAAATTGCATATATTCTGCTGTTTGGTGGAGTGTTCTGTAGATGCCTGTAGTTGGTTTATAGTGTTGTTCAAATCTTCTGTTTATTTCTTGACTCTCTGCTGTTCTACCATTATTGAAAGTGGGGTGCTAAAGTCTCCAACTATTATTGTTGAATTGTCTATTTCTTCCTTTAATTATGTCAGTTTTTTTGAGTATTTTGGGGCTTTGTTGGTAAGCAGATAAAATGTGTTTAAAGTTGTTATATCTTCTTAGTGAGTTGACCCTTTTATCATTATAAAACGTCTTTCTTTGTCTCTAGTAACAGTTTTTGTCTTAAAGTTTAATTTTTTTGATATTAGTATAGAGTCTGAGTGAACTCCAGGAGTTGGTGATGGACAGGGAGGCCTGGCGTGCTGCAATTCATGGGGTCACAAAGAGTTGGACACGATTGAGCAACTGAACTGAACTGAACTGATAGCTATTCCATCTCTCTTTCAGTGACTATTTTCATGGTGTATCTTTTTCCATCTTTTACTTCCAATCTGCTTGTGTCTTTGAATCTAAAGTGTGTTTCTAGTGGGTATTACCAGAGAAGGCAATGGCACCCCACTCCAGTACTCTTGCCTGGAAAAATATCATGGATGGAGGAGCCTGGTAGGCTGCAGTCCATGGGGTCGCTAAGAGTCGGAAACGACTGAGCGACTTCACTTTCACTTTTCACTTTCATGCATTGGAGAAGGAAGTGGCAACCCACTCCAGTGTTCTTGCCTGGAGAATCCCAGGGACGGGGGAGCCTGGTGGGCTGCCGTCTATGGGGTCGCACAGAATTGGACATGACTGAAGCGACTTAGCTTCAGCAGCAGCAGCAGCAGCAGCAGTAGCAGCAGCAGCAGTGGGTATCATCTAGTTGGATCATGTTATTTTTACCTATAATGCAATCTCTGCTTTTGTTGGAATGTTTGGTCTATTTATATTTAATGTAATTCCACTTATGTTTCCCTGTTTTGTAACATTACAAATGTTTTTGTTGTTTGCTTGTTTCTCCATGTGGATTCAGTTACTGTTATTTTCATTCAGCCTGAAGGACTTCCTTTACTATTTCTTATAGGGCAGGTCTGCTAGTGACACATTCTCTGTTTTTGTTTAACTGGAAATGTCTTCATTTTCTGTTCGTTTCTGAAGGATAACTTTGCTGCATTTAAAATTCTTGGTTGACAATCTTTCTTTCAATGCTTTGAATATGTCATTCCACTCCCTCTGACCTCCATGGTTTTTGATGAGAAATCAGTTTCTAATCTTTTGAGGAGTCCATATGATACATTGCTTTTTTTCTGATAGTTTTCAAGAGTCTCCATCTTTGGCTTTCAACAGTTTGATGATGGTGTGTCTGAATGAGTTTGTCCTTTTTTTACTTCATCAAACTTCTTAGATATATAGATTCATGTTTTTCATCAAGTTTGGAAAATTTTTGACGAGTATTTCTTCAAATATTCTTTTTGTCCCTTTTTCCTCTCCTCCTTTCTGGGACTCCCATTATATTCCTCACACTGGATAATTCAATTGATCTATCTTTAAATTGATTGATTATTTTCCCTGCCTGCTCAAAACTTTGTTGAGTCCCTGTAATAAATTTTTAAATTTCAGTTATTATATTTCAACTTTTGAATTTCTATTTATTTTTCTTTTCATACATTTCATTACTTTACTGATGTTCTCTATTTGGTGAGACATCATTCTCACACTTGCCTTTAGTTCCGTGGACATGGTTTCCTTTAATTCTTTTACAATATTTAGAACATTTGATTTAAAGTCTTGGTTAGGGACTTCCCTGGTGGTCCAGTGGTTAAGACGCCACATTTCCACTGCAGGGGTCAGGGCTTCAATCCATGGTTGGGGAGCTAAGATCTCACATGTTTGGCGGCGTGTTAAAAACAGAAAACAAAAACCAAGAAACAAAGCCTTGAATTGTGAAGTCTTGGTTAGGTAAATCTAGTGTCTGGGCCTCTTCAGTGATAGTTTCTATTGACTGACCTTTTTCTTCCTGTGTGTGTGTCATATGTTCCTTTTCTGTGTTTGCTTTGTACTTTTTAATTGAAACTGGGCATTTAAAATTATATAGCAATTCTGGAAATTAGATTCTTCCTCCTGCTCTGAGCTTGTTATTGTTTTTTTGTGTCAGTTTTTTTTTTTTTTTTGTGACTCCACTGAACTAATTCTGTGAAGTCTGTATCCTTTGTCATATGTAGGCCCTAAAGTCTCTGCTTGACTAGCTTAGTGGGAAGCTAATGACTATACAGAAATGCCCTTAACTGCCTAGAACCAATAAGTTCCCAGTCTTTGCTGATAGGCAGCGTGTGTGTGTTGGGGCATGTCGTTCAACTCTGCTTTAGCCCTTCAGTTCCTGCTTACATAACATATATAAACACTGAACTTATACGGCTTATAGACCTCACACCAAAGAGAAAAATAAAAGGGAACTTTGAGCTTTTTATTTCCTTGGAGAAGGAAATGGCAACCCACTCTAGTACTCTTGCCTGGAGAATCCCATGGAGGGAGGAGCCTGTTATGTCACGACTGAGCGACTTCACTTTCACTTTTGAGCTTTTTGGAGAATCTGTGGTTTCATAAGGAAAAGAAAAATAAGCTTCCAAAAAGCAGAGATAGTCTTGGGTAATATTTTTCAGCTGCCTGTATCAGAATTACTCGGGATGTTTGTTAAAAGTCAGGTTTTGGCTCCGTCCCAAATCTTTTGATTCAGAATATCTTTGGTGAGGTCCAGGGTCTGCATGTTACACTATCTCCCCAGGTGATTCTTACGTACACTAATGACTGAGAAACTATGAGAGATGATCCTGTAGGTGCCTTCATATCAGGGGCTAACTGGCTCATGATATTAACTATGCTCAAATATTAATCTCCCTTTTCAATGCCTGATCTTTAAAAAAATTTCTCTTTATTATTACGTTTACTCAAAGTCTACCAATTAGAGATTTATGTGCATCTATGAGAATATTTTTTAACAGCTGCCTGAGTTAAAGGATTAACATTTACTCACAGCTCTTTAAAAATTAATCTAATCAGTTTGCATTTATCCAAACAACTGATCATGGTGATTTACAAGGAAAGAACAACGTTTTGTTTTATTTTACTTTGAAAGGGAGATAGATACTTTTGTGGGATCCAGCAAATTTTAGGGGAAAAATAGGCCTGTGTTAATCTATGCAATAAAAGCATGGATTGGAAGGGACTATAGAAGAAGTTGCTAGATAAAGTAGTGGGTATTTGCCCCTTTCAAAATATTATGCAAACAACCAGAAAAGGGAGGAAACACATTTCTTTCTCCTTTTAACATTACCCTTTCTCTTAGGGCCTCAAATTCAAATCAATAAAATTTGTATTAAGGAGTTACTTCAGCTACTCTTGGGCAAGTTAGGCTCTTGCGGGTTGTCTGGAGACCTAATTACCACTTAAACCATCATGTGGAAGGCTCTTTATGGAAAAATGTCTTCTGGTTTACAAATAACACACTTCCTGATGTACTTTTTGATGCAGCCCATTTGAGAGTTTGAGGTTGGATCAGATTTGGATGCATGAAATTTATCTGTGCTAACATTCCAAGATGATTTCTCCCAGTCCTCTGTATACTTCTAGGCCATTTCTCCTTGGGGAGTTTTGTGTTTAATTAACACAAATTCAATGTTGAAAAAACAATTAAGGGAGTTTAGATTCTTATCAAATTTAATAAATTCAAAGAAACATGATTTTAAAAATTATTTCATGTTTTGGGTTTTTACTGCTTTGACTTGTCTCTATTAATGAGAGTAATCAATAGATTCTTCTTCCTTGTGCTTTCAAGCCAGTTTAGGATGCATTATCCTGCCTTCAGTTTCCAGAATTCTATTACAAATGCACAAACTAGTAGCTCACATTTCTTATTTCCTTCAAGGTATTGCACAGCGATGTACAGCCATCAAGTACCACTTTTCTCAGCCAATCCGCTTACGAAACATCCCTTTCAATTTGACGAAGACAATCCAACAAGATGAATGGCACCTGCTTCGTGAGTATTTCCGGGACGGGATCAGAGGGGAAGCGGTGTCTTGCTGAACAAAAAGCATTCCCACCAGCCGTTTCAGATCTGGACTGAAAGATGGTGTGCTGATCCTGTGTGGGCCTCTGGGCCCCATCTGACTTAGGCAGAGACTTAGAGGGTCATCTCAGCATGCCGAGGTCACAGCTTGTTTGCAGATAGGACATGTGAGAGTCAGGTGTGGGGCTCTGGGAGACAGTGCAGCGAGCTCGTCTGTCCTGGTGGCATCTATATACAAGCCACATCCTGGGTGTTTCCTTTACCAAGTCATGGGGTACAAGGCCCTGATCTGGCAATTGTCTCAATGAGCCCAGGAGATTATATCTTAGGTGCTCTTATTTTTGTTTCGTTTATTCAGTATTCATTTTAGTTACCGTTTCTGTCTCAGACCTTGGTGTTTCTGCTCAAATATCTTTACTGAGTGTATGTTATAATTTTCTCAGAAGGTGTCTGTTACTTCCACATCTTGATGGCAGGAACTCTTTTGTTACTGTCAGGAAAATATGAAAGTCTAGAAAGGATCGTGCAGCATGACACCAAAGAAAACTGATATTTACCTGAAAACTATTGATTCACGTTGCCTAGGGATGGCTAATACAGGAAAGCAAAAAAATACTAGGCCTAATTCTTTTTAGTGTTTACCCCAGTCAGAGGTTGACATTGTCATTTCCAATGCAATCAGTGCAAGGACCTCAGTGATCGTGTTTGGTGATCAAAGTCACTACAAAGGCAGAGTTTCATTTTGCAAAGTAAAATCTCTCTGCAGAGCCAAGGGCTCTATTTTGAATCTCAAATACATAAATGGAAGCTGTTAAGATACTGCCCACAGCAGTGGTATAATATTATAAATATTGTGATTGGCACATTTAGAACTTGGAAAGTCCTTGGCTTAAATGTGGTTTATTTCTTAATAAACCTGAAAATTCCTGAAAATTATTTTTGCCTGGCTGATCTTAATGGTCATTTCTCAACAGACCTTAGAGCGTTATCTAAGCCTTTCTTATAATTACTTTTGAGCATGTTTGGGGTTCTTTGCCTCAATCATTTATCCAGAAAGCCACATAGTCATTGGTTTTAGGTGAGAAAAGATCATTACAGGGTCCTGAAAAAGAACCTTATCTCTTTACTCTAAGAGTTTGTACCGTGTCACTGCCCAGCAAGACCATGTTGAGCATTGTCCTCCTAAGCCTCTTTGAGGTTCTCATGGAAACATGCTTTCAGCAGTCTCAGGTGTGACTCTTTCCAAGATAGTCACCCTTGGTGATCTGTACCATGTTTACCAGATAAGCTTAACATGCCTGGTACTAATGTGAATCCCATGTGGATTATATCTGAACCTTGTGTGTATACATTTTAATGGCCATAGAAAATAAAACTTGAATCACAGGGAGTTTAGGAGGTTGTGAGATTACGGTGGCTGAGCTATGATGACATCGAATGTCTGAATATGACCTACACTGTAATATTAAACAGCCGCTTTAAATGAGCTGTGTCTGTGACCCCTAGCTCTATGATGTATACACTTTCCCTTCTAGGCTGCAATGCACTGATTCAGTATAGATGCTCTGAACTGGAAATAAGAAATTCTTTTGAAAGAAAGGGATGAACCATGTGTGACAAGGCCAAGACTGGACGCTACCGTAATTCACCCTGTATACACCACCCTGAGTTGCCCGGGAGCCGCAGGAACCCACAGTGAGGTGGTGTCCACCTGGGCACCTTCACAGAGCAGCCCACATTCATGCAGCAGGGCATGCCTGTTATCTGGGCTCTGTATGTGCATAGGTGTGCATGCCCAGGACTGTTCACTGGTCTCAGGGTCAGCATTATGTTTGGGATCTATTGCTTTAAGAGGGATCAGAGAAATTTAGCCACAATTTTAAGAAGTATCTTCATTCAAATTTTAAAAAGGAGAGAGGAAAATAGAAAAAGAAAATAATAGGAGGGTGGGCAATCAGAGTATTCAAAGTGTTCATTGCTCAGTCATGTCTGACTCTTTGCAACCATGTGGACTATAGCCCATCAAGCTCCACTGTCCATGGAATTCTCTAGGCAAGAATAGTGGAATGGGTTACTATTCCCTTCCCCAGAGCATCTTCCTGACCCAGGGTTTGAACCTGGCTCTTCTGTATTGCAGGTAGATTCTTTACCATCTGAGCCACCAGGGAAGCCCTGTGCACCAAAGTACGTGAAGTCAATCCATCTCTTGGTTATGGCCCGGAAGGTGGGGAGGGGATGGGTTCCTGGCCCAGTGATCACCACCATTGGTGGTTTTGTGATAGACCAAACTCGACAGTTGCGTATACAGTGGGCTTGGCCATGAAAACAGCCCTTCCTTCACCTGAGTACTTGGAGGCATGGGTTGTAGGACCTGTGTTTAAGGGGAGAGGGCCTTTATGAGCAGATGTCTTACGTGTACATCTTGGGTCCCATTTTAGGTACAACTGCTTTCACTTTCTCAAATTCTTTTTGAAAATAGGCAGGAGGAAATATAACTAAAAAATAAAATAATTGACATCCTTGGTGTGCGGGTAAAACCATGTTTCACTGTAGCTTACCTTTTAGACTTTTTCCCCCAAAGTCAAATTAATTACAGTCACTGCAGTTGGTGGTGACCTAGGTTTCTGTTGCTCTTTGAAGGATAATAAAGATCTTTTGCAAACCTTCTTCAGTTTGTTCAGTACAACCTTGTTTGTTTCCAAACAAACTCTTAGTTTGTTAAGTAACTCGTTATCTATAGCCCTTGTTTGCCCTGGTGTCCTCTGGTCTGTGTTCTACTTGGTATGGACTTTTCCGTGGATTTAGAGAAGGCAGATGCAGATACCTCAATTCGTTACCCCATCTGTCCTCTTACTAAATACTTGTGAAGTTTATTTCCTAAATCACCTTGGCCCTGTAGACGCTATGCCTATCCATTGCAACTTATTAGTTTTCACAGTGTATACAGAGCTCTTGATTCTCTAATTTTCAATAACTCTCCTTCTTATTATTTTGAATGTTTGCATTTGAGATTAGATTTAAGAAGAATCACTGCTGGCTTCCTGGGCATGGCTGTGGCTGTCCTGCTTTGTGGCTGCATTGTGGCCACGGTCAGCTTCTTCTGGGAGGAAAGCCTGACTCAGCACGTGGCTGGACTCCTTTTCCTCATGACAGGTACGTGGAGCACCTCTGACACCTTTCCCAGAAAAAGTGAAGGCTATTCTGCAGCCTGTAGCTTCACTTTGTTATCTCTCTGTTAATTTTATTTTCACTTGTAAGAAAAGCAACCAAAAGCTTCTTTGGCTTTGGTGGGCAATACAGAATATAAAGAAAACAGCAATGTTAAAAACCCAGTCCTGATTTCCCTATTGTGGTGCATGACAAGATTAGGTGGAGATGTCTTGGGTTTAATCTCCGTATGAGGCAGAACTGATTTTTCTGTCCCATTCTTTCATATTGCCCCCCTAGCTCTGATGTGGACTCTTAGCAAAAGTGGACCACTGGTTCTCAGGAACCCTCCAGCAGAGGATGATAGCTCAGCACAGTCTGCCTCTTGGCAGAAGGTCAGCTCAGTCCATCCTTAGTGATGGAGTCACTGGTGTCATTTTTATGCACAAAAACAGATTCATTCATTTTATTCTACAGATATTTTTTGAGGACTTACTGTGGGCCAGGCACTGCTTTACATACTAAAGACAGATTAAGGGAGATAAAATTCTTCTACATTTCTGTTGTGGGGAGACACAAATGATCATTTATGACAGCCATAAAGCTGTGAGAGAGAGAAACGAGTTGGCCTAGGGGACCCTATTCTAAATGGGGAGTGTCTGCAGGCAGAGCAAGGCACAATGCCAAGCCCCCAGGAGGGCTGGGGTGATGCTTGTGTTTTGAGCTACAAAGAGACCATTGTGGCCGGAGAGCAGGCAGGGGAGGGACAGCATCCTGGGAGGCAGAGAAGCAGGCAGTGGCTTGGATTTTAATCCAAGGGTGAAGGAAGTCACCGGAAGGTTTTAAACTGAGCAGTGACTTCATTTTAAAGCAGGAGGTTGGGTGGGGAGTGTGTGGAGACACAGCTGGTCTTACCGATTAGCAGGTGAAGGACATTTTTGTCTAAGGAGTCAAAAGAGCTGAACTGAAGGCTGAAATTGACTGAATATGGCTTTGGGGGGAAAAAATCTTTCCTCCTGCTTCTTCTCAGGACATGGGTGTGATAGTGATTAGTGAGTGCCAAGTTAGCAGCCTCACCCGAGTAGGCTTAGCATCATCAGGGTGCTATTACTCTAGATGTGCAGGCACTTTGAATAAGCTTACTTTTGCTTCTCGGGAGTCCTGTTACTCAAGTGAGCATGACTGGGCTTTCTGACACTTCTCACGGTCACGGCCATTTACTCAAGCTGGTGTTACCTGGAGGCAGCCGCACCCCTTGGTGGCTGGCACCATCTTCTCTGTCTTCATGACTGACAGTAGATGGTCAACCAGTCAGCCCGCCTAACCCACTTCTGCCACAGAGGCCCTTCCTTCTAAGTTCTGTGGGTGCGTTTTCTACCTGGTGATATGGGGCTGTAACTGGCAGTGATCTGGAACCTGGATGATCACTGTGAACAGAGCATTTAGAAGTCACCTGGGTCCTGGAAAATTCTTAGCAGAACATCAACTGTTCCAAATTTGGGGGATTACACAGAGACTGAAGGACTGTAGCCCTGGGAGGCTAAAAATCTTCTCCCTTTCCTTCCCTTCCTTTATTAGCTGAGCCCTCATTTTCCTCACTCTTGTCCTCATAGACATCAAAGTACAGATTCGCTACCCCCAGCCCTGAAAAGGCCCCACGTTGTATCCTTAGGAAAATGAAAGGAGCTGAGGGTCGGACAAAAGCCTCAGTAGTACTAGTTTTTAAAGGACACTTTTAATGTGGGTAATGCATGAATAATTTAGGATGCTCTTAGATATAAAACAATTGTTGGCATAAAAATAAATCATAGGGCCATAAAAGCGAGCCTCAGTGAGCATTCCTTGGAAGGTGGAGGGGCTTTTTTAGCTTTAAATGAGAGGAGGCAGGAGTTCAGTCTTGGGTCTGCTCGGAGCAGAGTTAGGAACAGAGTTTCTTGAGCTAGCCCCTCCTGCCTCTGCTCAACCCTCACCTGAGTGTGTAACTTTGGGCCAGACTGACTCAGGGCTCAGCAGGATTTATCATTCAAAGTCCTCGTGCAATTGTTAAACAAAAAAGAACAAGCAGAACAGTAGCTACAATAGCAAAACCCCACTGCAACACCCCTCCCCCAAATCCCAAACTTGTCAACCTGAAGTTTGATGACCATTCCTGGAGGATAGACAGACGCCACATATCACTGTGTGGCTTTTTTTGTTTTTGATTTTGATTGCCCAAACGACATTTTTTTTGGACTAAAGGGAAAACCCACTTATAGATGTCACCATCTGAAAAATTAGGTTGTTAAAATATTTTCCTTATCCTAAACCAAGTCTTGCCCACATCTTTGTCTCATGAAAACAAAACTAAACAAAGGGGAGAAAAGTGGCTGTGGCTCTAGAAGGGCAGATAATTCAGGGCGTCTCATGGTGGAAATGCCCTGTATCTGGACCATGAACGTGGTCACAATCTGCACACATGGTGACATTCATGGAACTAAGTGTGCACACACACAAGTGAGTGTGTATAAAAATGGTGAAATCTGAATAAGGGGGATGGATTGTGTCATTGTCAGTTTCCTGGTTGTGCTGTTATCCTAGAGACATATAAGACATTACTGTTTGGGGAAATTGAGTGATGGGTATGTAGGATCTTGCCTACACACATGTTATTTTTTAATTGGGTTATAATTACAATGATGTATTAGTTTCTGCTGTACAACATGAATTAGTTGTAAGTGTACATGTATTTCCTCTTTCTTGAGCCTCCCTCCCACTCATCCTCCATCCTTACTCACCATGTTACTTCTTTCAGCTGCATTTGAGTCTACAGTTATTTCAGAAGAAAAAGTTTAAAGAAAAAAAGAAGAAAAATGTTTGCAACCTTCATCATTTGGGAAGTATTTTGTTTTCTAGGCTTCCATTTAACATTACAACAAATCCATTCCCCATGTCCCTATATTGTTCTGTGTTCTGTTTTTAATCAATTTTAATAGCTGCATTTTCTTCCATGGAGGGGATTTGCTGTGCTGTAGTCCTGTACTATGAGATTTAGGGAGGTTTGTTTCATTTTTGCTACTACAAATAATACCTTTCCATTTCCTTGTAAACACTGAGATAGCTGTGTTAATCCACTGCATGAGATAAATTAGCTATAGGACCTTTCCATGTAGCAGCAGGAGATGAGAGCAAATAAGGGTTAAAAGAATTGATTTTAATTAAGCAGAAATGTCTTCGGCAGTCCTAGTCAGCGTCACTCCCACTGATTTTTGACGCTAATCTTAGCCTCTTCTAAGGCTCTGGCGTCTTCACTCTACCTGAATTCATTAGTCAAACCTTCAATGAAGATCATCAGTGATGTGACAGTTGAGATGTTAAAATGGAAACTTGGAAACAATCTCTCCTTCTGCTGTACTGCATACAGACAGCTCTTGATTACCCACATGTGGAACAGCAGGGCTGTAACTGTCACTTCGCATCCTAATTCCCTGGGGGCTCTCAAGCAGTCCTCCAGCAGGGCCCCGGACAGAGCCTTCTGACTTCATGTCCTCTGAGGTTACACACCCTGTCACTGAGGCGTATCCAGAGGACTAGGGAAATAAGATTAATGATCCAGGGTGAGGGGCTGCCCTTGACCAGACAGCACTGTCTTCAGGCACTGCTAGTAAGTATGTGCATCAGCTTCAAATGATGCTTTCATTAGATCACCATTGTGATAGAAAGACGATTATCACTTGTTAGACATATAAATATTTTCACAAGTTAATTTATTCAATGCAAGTATTTTGGGGCCTCCATTCCCCTTCATGGACTGTGCCAGGAGTGCCCACTGCTAACAATACAGGGCTTTTGGGACAGCAGAGAAAGAAGAAACAGTCCAGGCCACCCCAGCCAAGTTCCAGGTTGGGTAACACCCACATTAGGCAATCCATTGTTTTGCTTCAGTACATTCAAATTTTTTTTTTTTAAAGGGCTCCTCTGTAGGTGTATTGACTTATCTAGGGTATCCACTGATTATTACCTAAAACAATAGGTTCTTATTGCTATATCTGAAACTCTTGGCACCAGGTGCACTTTGGAATTCAGGATTTAAAAAAATATATATTTTTTAGATTTTTATAAAGGTAATACAGTGCATGTATTCTGTACTATCCTACACCCTAAGCAGGGTCTAAAATCAAATACATTAACATTTTTGCAGCCAAACATATGAATATTCACACTAGGCAGGATCAATAAGGACTGTCAATAGCCTTGTGTCACATCAGACCAAGAGTTGCTGGTCAATGACATTGCTTGCAATCTCTCAGAAGAAGATTGGATGCTTTCTGGGTTTAGTAGTTACAGCCTGTGGATCATGTATTTGATTTTTTGAAGATGTGTCATCTGTCTCTGTTAGTCCTGCCCAGTCGTTTAGTTAAGGCAACTTAGCAATGGCTCTTTGAGTAATCTGTGTGAAAAGTAGCGTGAGGCTTTTTTTCTTTGGTGTGTGTGTGGAATTGCAGAGACCAGAATGATGGGCAGGCCATCTTTTGAAGGAGTGAGGAAAAAAAAAAAATCAATGTTTATGCCTTTGGGTGTTGCA
Organism: Oreotragus oreotragus; assembly: GCA_006410675.1. NCBI lineage: Eukaryota > Metazoa > Chordata > Mammalia > Artiodactyla > Bovidae > Oreotragus > Oreotragus oreotragus. The sequence continues at coordinate 15,016 of SJYX01015946.1, forward strand.
GCTACGTTATTTATCAAACAGGCTAACCAGGATGCAGCAACTTCCGCTCTCTTCTGCCTTTCAAGCACATCAAAGGAGGATGGTCAGAAGAGTGGGCCCAGTTACCCTAATTACACTGTACCAGCTGGCCACAGGCACTGAGAAGAGTTTAGGGAAGGAAATTAGGTTGATGATCTGAGATGCAGTGTAAATTCACTTCTTTCCTGATCTGAAAATATCCCTTCCAGTCTTGTAATTCTGTGATATCACCATATCTTCTAATTAAGAATTTTGGCAGAAAACCTTTTAATATTTTATAAGAAAAGTAACTGCCTACAGGGCTCTTCAGAACCAGTAATTATTCACTCTTTTGAGGATGCTACCAGCAATAGCCAGGATAGAGGCTTGGGACTTATAAACTCCTTTCCCTTGGCACCACTAGCTGGGCTGAAAAGTATCAGTGGTGGTTGCCCCAGGGAGCTCCTGGTTGGTCAGGAGAGAGGAGAAAATGAAGGAAAAGTCTTAGGAGAAGAGGGAAAAGAGGTGACCTCTCTCCTTGTGGATTTTTAAGAAGGATCATTTGATTTAGAACTTTGAAATGCAAGGTTGGTACCTTATCTTTCCATGCCCTCATCCCATATCTTGCATTAACTAAGTTGCTACTGACAAAAAGGCAACATTATCTGAAATAACTTGCTATCTAGATAAATCTTGCATGCTAAGTTGCTTCAGTCGTGTCCCGTGTCCGACTCTTTGTGACCCCATGGACTGTGTGACCCACTAGGCTCCTCTATCCATGGGATTTTTCCAGGCAAGAATACTGGAGTTGGTTGCCATTTCCTTTTCCAAGGTAAATCTTACAGAAGGCAATTTGGGATGAATTGGTTCTTAGGTGTGTGGAACTCACTGCATTGCAGAACTCAGTTTTGTTCAGCAGGTTTTGCTGACTCCCATGTCCTCCGTGCTGTTAGGCGGGGTCTCTACTCTTTTCCCTGAGATGCGTGCTTGGAAGTGAATGGAAAGAACATTTGGGGTTCACGATCACGTTAGTGTCAAGAAAATGATGGCTGTGACCATCAAGAACTCATTCAACTCAGCTACCTCTATGATAATCAGAACTGGGTCTGGAACCTAGGAGGGGCTTACAAATAATTCTCTTTTATTTTTTGGCTATGCCTCACAGCTTGTAGGAATTTAGTTCCCTGACCAGGGACCTGTGTCCTTGGCAGTGGGAGTGCAGAGTCCTAACCACTGGACCTCCAGGGAATTCCACTTATAAATAACTCTTGAGCAACTGAGTGAAAGTGAAAGTCGCTCAATCCTGTCCGACTCTTTGAGGCACCATGGACTATACAGTCCATGCGATTCTCTGGGCCAGAATACTGGAATGGGGAGCCTGTCCCTTCTTCAGGGGATCTTCCCAACCCAGGGATCAAACTGAGTAAATAACTCTTAAAATAGTAAAGTTTTGCTTAGGCCTATAAAAGGGATAGAAATGTACTTCACACATTGAACACATGCACACAATGTTGTCGGCTGGATTGTGCGGCCCCCCTCCCATTCATATGTTGAAGTTCTAACTCCTAGAACCTCAGAGTGTGACTGTATTTAGAGGCAGGGTCTTTAAAGAGGTAATTAAATCTAAGTGAGGTCATTAGGGTGGGCCCTAATCCAAGGTGATTGGTGTCCTTATAAAGAAGAAGAAATTTGGACTCAAATAGTTATCTGGGGAAGGATGTGTGAAGGCACAGGGAGAAGACCACCAGCTTTAAGCCAAGGAGAGAGGCCTTGCAAGAAACTCACCCTTCTAGGACCTTGATCTCAGACTTCTAGCCTGTGAAACTGTGAATATTTCTGTTGTTTTAGCCATCCAGTCTGCTGCTACTTTCTTAAGGCAGCCCAGGCAACTAACACACATGAAGACTATAAGACATGTGTAGGGAAATAGAATTCAACAGGGTCAAAACTGACCAAGACTACTAATCTAGCCACACCAAAGATGTTTTCATCCTTTAAACACTTTTCCTTAGCGTCTTTGAAGTTAGAAGGGTTTTTCTTTCCTCTTCTTAAGATATCTTGAATGGAGCAGGCCTCTTTTCCAAAAGCTGGTTGCAAGCATTGGAAACACTGCTTTGTCTCCGGTCCCTACATTTCTTTGTAATAATCAGAAACAGTGCTGCCCAGCCCATGAATAAGAACTGTGGCAGCTATGTATGTGCACACTTCCTTTGAGCTGTGAGGGTCCAGAAAGGAGAAATTCCTAGATATGCTCTTTGGCTCGTCTTTACTTTTCTCTCACTCAGGACCACTTCAAGAGCATCTTGGAGGGAGAAAACAATGTCCCCAGAAGAGCAGCCTCTGGGGACAGTTGTGGGGAGAGGGAGGAGCAGATATCAGGCATATTTATGGGCTCATGGAGTCTCCTCTACCCCATCCCAGCTGAGAGAGTAAAACCAGAAGGAAATAAAGCAGGTTTTCATCAAGGTTTGGTGATGCCCTATTCCAGAAAGAACTTAAGTGGCACAGAGATATGTATATTTCAAGATAAGATAAATAAAAATAAGAAATACAAATAAGACAAAGAAGCAGTCAAGTTTGCAAGGCAAGATGGATCCAAGGGTGAGGACAGTAGCCAAAAAGCATGCCATGAATTTGCCAGTTTTTGCTCCTGGGTGTGGGGTGTGGGTACAAATGTACCTTTTAGGGGAGTTTCAGCTCTCTGGCAACTTGGTGGAAAAAAAAAAAGAAAGAAACCTTTTATTAGTGATATCATTCACAGTGTCCATGAGGTAAGCATAAACTAAGTGCCCTGGGCATGACACTCAGGGCAGAGAGAGATTAAATCCTCAGGTTACAATCTTTTTCTATTCAGTATGAGCTGGTGGTGGTTCCTGAAATTCATTTCACTCAGTAAATGACCAGCCCAAGTTTCAATGCATGAAGCAGGGTACTTAAAGCTGGTGCATTGGGACAACCCAGAGGGATGGGATGGGGAGGGAGGTGGGAGAGGGGTTCAGGATGAGGGGTAGGGGACACATGTACGCCCGTGGCTGATTCATGTCAATGTATGGCAAAAACCATCACAATATTGTATTATGTGCATTTTCCAATTGTTGTACAATCATTGTTTATATAATAAAATGAGGAGAAACCAAGGGAAAAAAAATTCATTTCACTCAAAGCAGTTTTGGGTGTTGGCAGGGGAGAGATGCCAATAAAATCTAAGTTTGGTATAAAATCAAAAGGAGTACATGCAGGAAGAAAAATTCATGACTCATTTAATTTTTATTTAGCTGTATAATACTGGATTCACTAGGAAATTTTGGGAAATGGCCTGGCTCTATGCTATATTGTGGAATAATAGAATCCCTGAAAATTGACACAACGAGGGACTTCAGGAACCAAGCCCCCATTTTTTTTCTTAGATGAAACTCAGAGAGGTTAGGTAATTTCAAGGTCACGCAGTGATTAGTAGTAGAGCTGGGGACCAGAATGCATATTACCTTCTTCCCAGCCCAATGCATTTGGACATCAAAGGATGCTTAAGAGTCTTAGTTTGAACTCATACTTTGTGAGGTCATTAAAAATATGTTACTTGTAAAAAGCTTCACTTTCAAGCACTCAGCTGTGTGGAGACAGATAAATGCAGATTAGAGCTGGTTCTCCTGTGAGCAGGTTACTGTTCTATTTTTAATATTTTACCTGTTCATACTCTAGAAATCAAAATCTTCTGCCTATTGTTCTATTACCAGCACTCGTTAGACAGGCCTTGTTACATATAAAACACTGTCTTTGTTTTGCTGCCAGTGAAAACATTCATGTAGATGCAAGAACATTTGCTCTTTACATGGTTTGAAAATAGTATTCTGGTTTTAACTGGACCAATACTTTATGAAAGACTTATTTCCATCATGATCTCTCTTTAGAGAACTCAGAAAGCAATGTGTTTATCATAATAATTTGGAGCAAGAAGTCAGAAAACAAGATTTTATAAAACATAATCATTTTAGAGTCTAAAAATAGAATTATGCCAACAGTAGGAGATATCAAATCACCTCAGATCAAGTGTCCTTTTCATTTAAAACATTTCTAAACACACATTTGGAAAAGGATTCAGGCAATGTGTCCTTATGCAATTTAAGTGCAGGCAAATTCTAGCGCTTAAAAATGTCATTAAGGGGAAAAAAGGAGGCATTAAGGTGATCTTTATTTCCTCCCGGTTGGTGCCTGTTCTGAGTTTGTTTTCTTCTGGTGTTTCTGGTCCCCAAAGCTCTGTTAAAAAGGGATGTAGGGGGTCTGTTACTTTTCACCCTCTCTTTACAGTTCCAAACCTATCTCTGAATCCTATGGAAATGCTGCAGAGATCCCTAAGGTTACCAAAGCAATTTTCCAGCAAATGGATATAACCTCCCTTGTACACAGGGATAAACCAAAATACTAAAAACAGATGTGTAGGACTCAGAACAGAACGAAACATTCTGATACTTGACTGGATTTTTGTATTTATTACCCACCTTCAGCTCAGCAGCTGCCTTATTGCAATCCCATGCCTACCAAAAAGGAGCATCCTTGGGGGTCCACTGTGGTGAAACAGAAGCATCTACATCCTTGAGTACTAAGAATCCTGTCTTTTGGGTTTTTGCAGCATTTTTATCAGAATGCTGATTTTAGTGTTCTGAAAGGACAATTGTATATAACATATTGACATGAACAAGTTAAATTGTCCATTTTCTTTCAGTTCAGTTCAGTCACATCTGACTCTTGGTGACCCCATGAATCGCAACACTCCAGGCCTCCCTGTCCATCACCAGCTCCCGGAGTTTACTCAAACTCATGTCCATCGAATCAGTGATGCCATCCAGCCATCTCATCCTCTGTCATCCCCTTTTCCTCCTGCCCCCAATCCCTAACCCCAGCATCAGAGTCTTTTCCAATGAGTCAACTCTTCGCATGAGGTGGCCAAAGTATTGGAGTTTCAGCTTTAGCATCATTCCTTCCAAAGAACACCCAGGACTGATCTCCTTTAGAATGGACTGGTTGGATCTCCTTGCAGTCCAAGGGACTCTCATTTTCCTTAGGCCACCCAAATTACCTGCATTCTGAGTGGTTGAATTATAGATCTCCTATATATGATGTCAGCTGTTTTACATCAACTCCAGCTTCTTGGATTTAATTTATGTTATTTAAAATTTTTTTATCCATTCATTAAAAAAAAAAGATTTTTGAGGCCCTAGAACGTACCAAGCTCTGTGCCTTAAAAGAAACTTGTAAAGATTAAGATATTATTCACAGACAACCAGATAAATTTCAAGGATAATGTTAATTGAAAAAGAAAGACTTGGTATGATTGCAGCTCTCTAAAAATGCATCAGCTCAGGTATAGAACAAAGGGAAATGAGACCTGGGACTTCCCTGATGGTCCAGTGGTTAAGAATCTGCCTGCCAATGCTGGGGACACAGGTTCAACCCCGGCCCAGGAAGATCCCACATTCCTTGGAGCCACTAAACTCGAGCACCACCCCTACCGATCTGGCACCCTAGAACCCGAGCACCACAACTAGGGAGTAGCCCGTGCCCACTGCAATTAGAGAAAGCTCGCATACAGCAAGGAAAATCCAGTGCAGCCAAAAATAAAAATAATAAAAAGGAAATGAAAACTGTATTAGGGTTGAGTGATTATAGAAGATTTTTTCCTTAAAAATAATCAAAATTTCTGTTTTTAGGAAGAAAGAAATTCATATATACATACCATTTAATTTAGATAATTCTGAATAATTCAAGTTACCAGAATTTCCTGTATCTGTCTTTTTCACTCCTGTGTCTCCAGAACCTANAAAACAAGATTTTATAAAACATAATCATTTTAGAGTCTAAAAATAGAATTATGCCAACAGTAGGAGATATCAAATCACCTCAGATCAAGTGTCCTTTTCATTTAAAACATTTCTAAACACACATTTGGAAAAGGATTCAGGCAATGTGTCCTTATGCAATTTAAGTGCAGGCAAATTCTAGCGCTTAAAAATGTCATTAAGGGGAAAAAAGGAGGCATTAAGGTGATCTTTATTTCCTCCCGGTTGGTGCCTGTTCTGAGTTTGTTTTCTTCTGGTGTTTCTGGTCCCCAAAGCTCTGTTAAAAAGGGATGTAGGGGGTCTGTTACTTTTCACCCTCTCTTTACAGTTCCAAACCTATCTCTGAATCCTATGGAAATGCTGCAGAGATCCCTAAGGTTACCAAAGCAATTTTCCAGCAAATGGATATAACCTCCCTTGTACACAGGGATAAACCAAAATACTAAAAACAGATGTGTAGGACTCAGAACAGAACGAAACATTCTGATACTTGACTGGATTTTTGTATTTATTACCCACCTTCAGCTCAGCAGCTGCCTTATTGCAATCCCATGCCTACCAAAAAGGAGCATCCTTGGGGGTCCACTGTGGTGAAACAGAAGCATCTACATCCTTGAGTACTAAGAATCCTGTCTTTTGGGTTTTTGCAGCATTTTTATCAGAATGCTGATTTTAGTGTTCTGAAAGGACAATTGTATATAACATATTGACATGAACAAGTTAAATTGTCCATTTTCTTTCAGTTCAGTTCAGTCACATCTGACTCTTGGTGACCCCATGAATCGCAACACTCCAGGCCTCCCTGTCCATCACCAGCTCCTGGAGTTTACTCAAACTCATGTCCATCGAATCAGTGATGCCATCCAGCCATCTCATCCTCTGTCATCCCCTTTTCCTCCTGCCCCCAATCCCTAACCCCAGCATCAGAGTCTTTTCCAATGAGTCAACTCTTCGCATGAGGTGGCCAAAGTATTGGAGTTTCAGCTTTAGCATCATTCCTTCCAAAGAACACCCAGGACTGATCTCCTTTAGAATGGACTGGTTGGATCTCCTTGCAGTCCAAGGGACTCTCATTTTCCTTAGGCCACCCAAATTACCTGCATTCTGAGTGGTTGAATTATAGATCTCCTATATATGATGTCAGCTGTTTTACATCAACTCCAGCTTCTTGGATTTAATTTATGTTATTTAAAATTTTTTTATCCATTCATTAAAAAAAAAAGATTTTTGAGGCCCTAGAACGTACCAAGCTCTGTGCCTTAAAAGAAACTTGTAAAGATTAAGATATTATTCACAGACAACCAGATAAATTTCAAGGATAATGTTAATTGAAAAAGAAAGACTTGGTATGATTGCAGCTCTCTAAAAATGCATCAGCTCAGGTATAGAACAAAGGGAAATGAGACCTGGGACTTCCCTGATGGTCCAGTGGTTAAGAATCTGCCTGCCAATGCTGGGGACACAGGTTCAACCCCGGCCCAGGAAGATCCCACATTCCTTGGAGCCACTAAACTCGAGCACCACCCCTACCGATCTGGCACCCTAGAACCCGAGCACCACAACTAGGGAGTAGCCCGTGCCCACTGCAATTAGAGAAAGCTCGCATACAGCAAGGAAAATCCAGTGCAGCCAAAAATAAAAATAATAAAAAGGAAATGAAAACTGTATTAGGGTTGAGTGATTATAGAAGATTTTTTCCTTAAAAATAATCAAAATTTCTGTTTTTAGGAAGAAAGAAATTCATATGTACATACCATTTAATTTAGATAATTCTGAATAATTCAAGTTACCAGAATTTCCTGTATCTGTCTTTTTCACTCCTGTGTCTCCAGAACCTAGCATACAGTCTGGCACATAAAGGTTTTGCCAATGTTTGTTGAATGAAGTAATTCAAGTGAAAGAATTGTGGATCTTTTATTAATTTGGACTCATCATCTCATCTGTTGATCTGATGTTCACAAAGGCCTGTCTGGCATTTGCCTGTAGCCGGCAAAACTGTAACAGATCACTCTGCTCTCTTTGTATTATTTATAGGAATATTTTGCACCATTTCCCTCTGCACTTACGCTGCCAGCATCTCCTATGATTTGAACCGGCTCCCGAAGCTAATTTATAGCCTGCCTGATGATGTGGAACATGGCTACAGCTGGTCTATCTTTTGTGCCTGGTGCAGTTTAGGCTTCATTGTGGCAGCTGGAGGTCTCTGCATTGCTTACCCATTTATCAGCCGGACCAAGATTGCACATCTAAAGTCTGGCAGGGACTCCACGGTATGACTGTCCACACTCAAGTTCACTGCTTGGTGGCCCCGTCCACAGTGCGGACGACTCTTAAAGGGAACGGAGCGGAGTTTGAGTCAGGATCCCAAGCACAAATACCGTCTTTTACATTCCAGTCTGTTGCCTGCCAGCCCCTTGAGGATGACTGATATCTAATCATGCAAAACCTCCATACTTTTCTGAGGACAAGACTACTGTGGATTCAAGTGCTTTAATGACTTTTTATGCTTTGACTATGAGGAGTAGGAAACAGTGCCATGGAACATTTCTCGGTTTAGAAAGAGAGGAAACTGCAATGGAAAAATTTGTACGATTGCCACTTATTTGAGAAAGTGTGTATATAACAATTACCCGAGAGTCATTTCTATTTGCAAAAGGATTCATAACAAAGCGAGAATAATTTTCTTGTTGTTGTACCATGCTTGTTAAATTTTCATGCCACACCTTCAGAACTTGTCCTAATGGTCTCTTGTGTCAGCTCCAAATATTTGTGCATTATTCGTTTTTTGTTACAAGAAGATTCTTCTGTTGCCTTATTTATTTTTAATTGAAGTCTCTTCTCCATCTTTGTACTGGAATCGAAATCATAAGAGAAACAGACCAACCGTGGAAGAGTTACCCTGTAATAATACTATGCAGTATTGTTTGAAGTCCTATGTGTTGTTCAACCTGTCTCTTTATGTTAACCGGATCTCTGCATTAAATGACTGCCTCCTTGTTAATCTGGGTGTGTTTTTCTTTCTTTCAGCCGTGGCAGTAGTTCTCCCTAGCCATTTGGACAGGTGAGAAGTTTTTAACAGACTTGTTTCATTTCAGTGAGGTTGGTCATTTTTATTCATCTTTTGTGGCACCCACACACATGCTGTTGACAAAAGATATCATTGTTCAAGCTTCTTTTCAAACCTTACTGAAGTATTTTGAGTTTTCTTCTCGCCCTCTTCCTCTCTGTTTGCGGTCTGCCTGGTGTTTAGCCAGTGATAAGGATTTACAGTTTCTGGCCCTATCCTTGGACCTCCTAAGCCAATGGGTTTCAACCTTGGCTGCACATCAGAATCACCTGCTTAATCATCTTCACTTGTACCTAAACTGGGCCCTGTCTCAGACCAATTATCATAGAATATCTGCAGCTGGGCCTCAGCTTGAATATTTTTGGGAAAGAAACACCTCAGGTATGACGTGCAGAGTGTCACTGTACTGGGTCAGAGCTGTGGTTACCTCCTTAATAGCTAACATTTATTAAGCACGTACTGTGCGCCAGTAACTGGACTATGTTTTTTCCAGGTATAATATCTTCAAATCCTCTCAAAAGTTCTATCAGGTAGGGTTAGGTAGTACCCTCCAAGCCTTGTGGATGACCAGCCTCAAGACGGAAGACAGAGCCCAGAGACAGCAACAGAGAGACACCAACAGTTTATTGGACGTGAAATAGTACACATCTGAAGCAAAAAGGTCCTAGGGCAATACCCGTCAGTAGGTGGCAGGCAGGCTATGGCAGTGGTCTTTGCTACCTGGGGGAGAAGGAGGCTACCATTTCTAAGGGGATTGATGTCAGGTTGGCTCATTAGTTACCACGGAAACGAAGCTGAGACACGTTCCCTCACAGACCCCGCCCCTCAGGTTAACTATTATGAGGGTGTATGTTTCCCTTTAATAAGCTAGCAGGTGGAGCCATTCTGGCCTAAGGGGCAGGGGCAAGCATATTCCCTTGAGTAGGGTGTAGGTAGAGCAGGGATGGATCAAGCAGAGGATGTGCTGAGAGCGAAAGAAGATCCTGAATGGCCTGATCATCCAGGTAGGTACTTTCATTCCATTTTACTGACAATGAAGCTAAAGGGCAGACTCAGAGCATTTGCTTCATTTTTTTTTTTTTTTAATGTGTGGGTTTTAGGACAAAATTAAAGCTCTTCCATGGCGTTTCCTTATCTTTTAAACGGCAGAGTGTGTATGTTCAGTTCCTAAGCCGTGTCCGACTCTTTATGACACCATGGACTATATATAGTCCGCCAGGCTCCTCTGTCCATGGGATTTTCCCAACAAGAGTGCTGGAGTAGGTCGCCATTTCCTTCCC
>SJYX01015947.1:6945-23348 GCA_006410675.1 Oreotragus oreotragus
TCTTGTGAACTCATAGGCCAACACCAAAGCAAGACACAGACACCACAGGAAAATACAATTACAGAACAATATTCTGTATGAATATTGATGCAAAAGCCTCAGCAAGATACTGGCAAATTGCATCCAACAAGATAGTAAAAGTGTTACACATCATGACCAAGAGGGGCTTAGTCCAAGGATACAATGGTGATTCGGCATAAGAAACTCTGTCCCTGTCACACATCACATGAATAGTATGAAGAGGAAAAAAAAAACCCACACATGATCATTTTGTGAAAACAAATAAAAGAAACCTCATTTAAAACATCCACGGTCAACTGATTTCATTCAACGGGGGATGGATGTTCTCTTCCGTAGGTGATTCTGGACAATTGGATTTCCATACTCAAGGATGAAGTTCTCCCCTTACAAAAATAACTCAAAATTGATCAAAAACCTAAATATAAGAACTAAACTATAAAACTGTTAGAAGGAAACACAGGAGGAAATGTCCAGGACCTTTGGACTTGGCAATGGGCTCTTATATATGACACCAAAAGTTCAAGATAAAAACAAAAAAATAGATAAATTGGATTTCATCAAAATTGAAACACTATGTCTAAGGACATTATCAAGAAAGAGATACCAGAAACCAAGCATGAATTAAGGGCCACCCACGATGCACGCAGGCTCAGGAGTGCTGCGTACTCACTACCTGAGCCGTGTCCATGTGCGCCAGAGGCTGCTCCAGCCCCTGCGAGGTGGCGGACTTCTCCCTGTGGCTCTCGCTGCTGTCCACTGCTGTGTGCAGCGCCGAGCAGTCAGAGAACCGCACGTCTCTGCGCACCTTCGATTCTCAGCTCCTTCAGAAACAGACTCTACTGTTGCAGGGAAGGTGGTTTTGGCTTATGCTCTTTTTTTCAATCTTATGAGAAATGAACAACCTCCTACGTCCCTGCACCCCCTTTCAGCCCTATCACTGGGGACACTTATCTTTAATTCAGTATCATAGTTTAAGGTGGGCTCTGGAGCCAGGGTGCTTTGCATCTTTACTAGACTCTATGGACCTCAGTTTTCTCATCTGTGAAACGGAAATAACAATAGAAACTGCATTATGGTGCTGCTGTTGGGACTAAGTCAGCTCCTCTACATAAGGAACGTAGCACACTGCGGGCACTCAGGAAGCGCTGGCTTAGTGCTAACAGCACGAACCCACACTATTCTTATTTCTGGTAATTACCCAGAAATATCAAGTGCCGTTCTAGCTCGTCCTTGAATAGCAGAGAGACTTACTCAGTTCACACGCTCTCACCCAACACTTATCATGAAGTAGGAACATAAGTCATAGAACTGAGTTTTGCTTACATATATTTGCGATTCCAGTAGGACAGTCTTGAAAGTGCCCTTTGCTTCTAATTTTTAATCAGACTTTCACCCACCATAGATCACTGTGTACCGTGAGAGCCTAATATCTGTACTCCCACAGTTGCCAAAACACTCTGATTGGTTTGGGGTAGAAACAGGGAGTTATAGGTTTGCCTGGGTCCAAGTACATGCAAAAGTAATTTCAAAAAGCATGTTGAATTTGCCAGTATTTGATTGTCAAGTAACTGCTGAATTGTTGTTCAGTTGCTCAATCATGTCCCACTCTTTGCGACCCCATGGACTGCAGCATGCCAGGCTTCCCTGGAGTTTGCGCAAACTCATGTCCATTGAGTCGATGATTTAAAACAAGTAAAAATATGAGATGCCTGCATTCTTGTTTTTAATGAGTCAATTATTCATGGCATGACTGGCCACTTAACATCAAAAAACTATTTAGTCACAGAGTTTTTTTACTTGAATCTGGTCTCCAGATTACCATTCTGTTGGCACATTACCCACTTACGACTTATTAATGAAAAAGCCAGTTCATGACATGTTGCCATTGGAATTCCAGCCACGGCATTTGAGGAATCAAGATCGATCACTCTTGACAAGCAGCAGGTCTTCCCAAAATACCACAGGAAGCAAAAGTTCTCAGAAACCAGGGCTTTTGTATGGGAATCATCATAATGGCTAATTTCCTAACGAAACTGGCCAGGTTGCTGTCTTCTAGTTACATTTGAGAAAAGCCACTATGTTGCTTCTTGAGATTTCCAGGTTCAGATGAGCTTCAAAGGGAGACAAGGGCCACCCTGAAAACAGGAGACATCCGCTCATCCTGAAATGTCCAAAGACCGGAAGAGACTCAGACAACCAGCCTGTTCCCTGAGCAAAGACCACGCCTGCAACCGGCTTCCGGCTCTTTCCTCGGGAACGCAGCAGCAAGCTAGAAGTCACTATAGGAGGGAACTAAGGAAGACTCCGGTTAACTGCTTTTAGAGGTACAGGACCCTCCCCCCAAAAGTGAAAGACAACCTTCAGAATGGGAGAAAACGCCTGCAAATTATAAATCTGATAACATCCAGAATATATACAGAACTCCTGTTATTCAACCACAAATAGACAAACAGCCCAATTAAACTCCGGTTAATTGCTTTTAGAGGTATAGACCCTCCCCCTAAAGTGAAAGACAACCTTCAGAATGGGAGAAAACGCCTGCAAATTATAAATCTGATAACATCCAGGATATATACAGAACTCCTGTTATTCAACCACAAATAGACAAACCGCCCAATTACACAATGGACAAAGGAGTTATATAGCTATTTCATCAAAGGTAAACAAATGGCCAGTGAGCGCAAGAAAAAGATTCTGAACATTAGTCACCAAGGAAATGCAGAACAAAGCCACAGTGAGACATCAGGAAAACGCTAGGACACTAGAACCATAACTGCAAAAGCAGCGTGACCAGTGCCGACGAGGAATGCGGAGAGACCAGTCGGAATGTAAAGCAGTGGACCTGGTGTGTCAGTCTCTCAGTCGTGTCTGACTCTTCGCAGCCTCGTGGACTGTGGCCAGGCCATGGAACTCTCCAGGCAAGAAGCTGCAGTGGACTGCCACATCCTACTCCAGAACAGTGGAACCACTGTGAAAACCAGTTTGGCAGTTCCTTAAAAAGCAAAACAGTTACTACATGATGCTGCAGTTTCACTCCTTGGTATATACACCCAAAAGATTTCTTAAAAGGGACTCAGATACTTGTGCACCAATAATTATTTCAGCATTATTCACAACAGCCAAATGACCCAAGTGTCCATCAACCTCTGAAAGGTTAAAACAACATATGAAAGGATAGAATGTGGTATATGCATAAAATAGAATATTGTTCAGCAGTAAAAAGGAATGACGTTCTGATACATGTTATGATATGGATGAGCCTTGAAAACATTGTGCTAAGTGAAGAAACCCAGAGCAAAAGGCTGCCTGTTGCATGATCCCAATTGTATGAAACATCTAGAACAGGCAAGTTCATGGAAAGCAGAAAGATTATCGGTACAGAGCCTGGGTAGAGTGGGGAGTTTGGAGTCACTGCTTAAGGATTAGTGAGTTTCTGTTTGGGGTGATGAAAAATTTTCAGAAGTAAAAATAGTGACATTGCATAGCATTATGAATGTAATTAATGCTATTGTGTACTTACAATGGTTGAAACGACAGATCTTCTGTTACAGAGATTTTATCACTACAAAAAAAAAAGATTAACTAGAGGGACTTCACTGGTGATCAGGAGACAGGATTCCACATTCCCAATGCAGGGGCCCAGGGTTTGATCCCTGGTGGGAGAATTAGATCCCACACACCCAGCCGAGACCCAGTGTGGCCAGGCAGAGAGGTGGATAAATATATTTACAAACACAACCTGAGTTCTCAGGAAGTTTGGTTCCCAAAAGAAGGCGCATGCTGTTCGTAGAGGAAAGAAAAGCCGTTAAATAAAACCAAAAGCAACTACTTATCTGGGAAAACGTTCCAGCTACTTCGATTAGCCTTGAGGCAACCCTCGCTATTAATTTTCATCTGAAACGCAAAATAAGGGGCAGCTGAGGGAAAGAAGCATGCAGCCGGCTTGACTGCCTCCCCGCCCCGCCTATTTCTCCACTGCAAGGGGTGAAATGAACACCACTCGTGACCCTTAGGGGTCATGCTTGCCGTTGATGCCAAATCTACATATCTCATTTTAAAAGAACCGCCTCCTCCTTAGGCTCACAGTAGCAATGTCCTGTTTGCAGTAAACGCCAGATTAGCAGGGAATCATATTTCTCTTCGCCAGACAGGCCCCTACCCAGTCCTCCGCTGGCGCTTTCACCGTCCTGGAGACCCAGGCGAGCGCCGGCCAGCTGACCTCGCCGGGAGGGCGACGTGCCCCGCAGCTGCGATTCCCGCGTGCGGCCGCCAGATGGTGCTGCCTCTTCGCGGACTGGGGTCAAAGGGCGGCTGGACCCAGAGGCTCCCCGCACCTGCGAGTTTCCAGAGGCGGGGTCGCACCTTGGTCTCCCTTCCGGCCCGGCACTTCCACCCCCACACCAGGGCTGGTTGCCTGCGGCTCCACAGTCGCCGGGAGGTCCGGCTGTTTTCCTTATCGGTCCTCACAGGACCCTGGTGGCTCAGTGGTAAAGAATCTGCCTGTCAAGTGGGAGATGCAGGTTCCATCCCTGGGTTGGGAAGATCCGCTGGAGGAGGAAACGGCAAACCAATCCAGTACTCTTGCCTGGGAAATCCCAGAGAAGGCTGGCAGGCTACACAGTCCACGAGGTCGCAAGAGTTGAACACGACTTTGCATAAACAACCGCAACCTCTTGGCACCAAAGGCTTCGTGAACAACCCCCCTCCCAAGGGACGACAGGGTCAGTCACCCCCCTTGGAAGGTTACCCCGGAGTCCCTGCATCTGCCTTTCTTAGTTGCAATCATCTCATATGACTCAGAGGATTTGCGGACATCATCTCAGTCTGACAAGAAAGAGGGAAGAAAACTAAGCCAGATCTCATCTTTGAGGACATTCTGGTACGTGTGGAAATGCCTCCACAGCTTTTCCCTCAGGTAAAGGTCATTCTAAAATGAAAACGGCCCCCAGCACCTCCCAGGCTCACAAGACAAGGTGGCCTGTCTGCTGCTGGCATGAGGGCATGTCATGCATAGAGAGACCATGTCCTCACTATGAACCCAAGAAAGACAGCAGCCTCAGACAGACCACCCAGACGCTGCGGACGCTGCAGCTGATTGCATCAGGAATGTTATGCTCGAAGGGGAACCAGCCTTCGCTCTCTAGGCCCATCCTGAAGGTGAAAGAGTGAGTCGCTCAGTGGTGTCCAACTCTTTGCAACCCCATGGACCCTCTGTCCATGGAATTCTCCAGGTAAGCGTACTGGAGTGGGTTGCCATGAACATCTCCAGAGTATCTTCCCGATGCAGGGATCAAACCTGGGTCTCCTGCATTGCAAGCAGATTCTTTACCGTCTGAGCCACCAGGAGAGCCCCAAGGGCCATTCCGGGACACCAGAAATCAAGGCAGAGTTTGGGAGGGTCCTCGAGTGAGTCCCAGTGGCCGGGGGGGTCTACAAATGAGGTGGTACAGGCCAGAAAGTGCTAGAAAGAGAGAAAAGAGACAATTGGCCCAAAGTGCCCGCCAGCAGCCCTCCCGCACACGTCTGCAGGCCTCTCTGCACATGTCTTCCCTGCCTCTCTGCCTTCCAGGGATCTCCTTGGCCTTGAACCTGCCCCCCAGCCTCCCCAATAGAGAATGTCCGGCCAGACCACAGAACAACGCCACCGCCTGGACGATCACACACGGCACATTCCCGTCGGCACAAGGTCCGTCTTAGAATCACACCTGGCCACCAGAAACCCGGCAACCACCAAGCTGTTCTCCGTTTCTAGACTCTCATCAAGAATGTTGCATAAACGTGATCGTTCAGGGGAGACCCTCAGGGACTGGCGATTTTCCTGCAGCGTATTTCTCTGCAGATTCGCCCCAGCTGCTGGGGCCGCGATCGTTCATCCATTTTACGGCTGAGTGTTCTGACCCTGAGTGGGCCTAGGGGCGGAGGCGGCGGGAGGGGCAGACACGGCGCCCCTACTTCCCAGAACTGCCATCCCTTCAGCCGCCGCGGAGCGGAGCCACCCGGTCCGGCTCCCGGAGGCGAGGACAGGGCAGTTGGGGGAGGGGAGCCCCCCACCCCACCCCGAAGGGCGTGTGGGCGGGGCTTATGCCGGGGCGGGACGCCGAGCGCGAGGAGAGGTCCAGACAGGTCGGGGGCGGGGCTGAGCTCCGGAGAGAGGCGGGAGGGGCGTGGCCTCGGCGCTCGTGGGCGGGGCGTGGGCGGGGCCCCGCCGGCCGAGCCCCCGCGTCCAGCCCCGCGGAGCGCGTCCGCATTGTCCGCTCGCGACGCCTGTGAGTGCGTAGTCCGCGCGGCCGGATCGTGGCGTGGACGCCGGACGTTCTCCCAGAGGGAAGTCCCGTCCTGCCGGTCGTCTCGGGCGTTTTGGCCGAGGTAAGTGTCCGCGCTCTCCGGGGGCCGCTTCCCGGGGCCAGGGTCTCCGCGGGCTTCCATCCCCGCGTGCCCGAGCTTCCCCCTGCACTTGCGAGGCCTGGGGCGCAGGTGTGCGCAGGCCCGTCGCTGCCCCCAGCCGCTGCCCCCAGCCGCTGCCCTCCGCCCTGGACTCGGCCCGCGCTGACCCCACGCGCTGACGGCAAGGGGCCGCCCGGGGTCCGCGAGCAGGCGGCGCGGAGACCCGGCCTGGGCCCTCGGGGTTCCGGCTCGGCCTTTGCCCCGGGTGCCAGGACCCGAAACTCAGCTTCCCCAACCTTAGTCCCTGAGAATCTCAGCCAGAAAATCCAAGAAGTAGGACATGTATGTGGTGTGTGCTTCCTGCGCCGCTGTTTACGGTTCCAGGGGGGATGGAGGGAGCCCGAGGGAAGCGGTCGAGGAGGCTGGAACGACATAGAGTGCGTAAAGGGTGTGAGCGTGATGTATGTAGTTTAACAGCCGCAGGCTTCTGTTTTCCTGTCGGCCTGATACGGGCGCCCTCTTCAGGGAAAGAGACGGCTCTTCCCGCTGTGGCGAAAGGTCGGTGGGGAAGTGCTGGACAAGTGGCCTGCTTCTTGGGCCTCAGTTTCTCATTCTGTACAACTAGGAGAATTGGACCCCACGAGGAGTCAGAACTCCGAGGCCTCCAGCGGCCTGGTAGGTGATGTAACTAGGTACACTGGGCCAGGCAGAGCCATAAGGGGATGCCTCCCCCGCTGTCAGCACTGAAATGAAAGCTTTTCTTCCTAAACCAGACTGTCTTTGGGCCCTGACCCCGGGGATCTCAGGAGGAGGTGCTCCCTGAGTCTGCAGCCCATCACTCTCCGCACGTGCTCCGGGGGCTTCTGCTAGGCTCAGGATAAAGTCTTCACCCCTGCGCTACTGACACCCAGCCCTTGGACGGACTCTCCCACCACCCAGCTCTGTTGTAACCGCATGTCCACCATGTAGGCTCTCTGAGCTCCCCAGGCCAATCCCAATGCTGCCTCACACTTGCTGTTCCCCTGCCTCAGCCTGCCCACGGCTGCACATCGAGCTGCCCACCGTGTCTCCCCACCTCCCTCAGCGTTTGTTTCCCCTTCTAGGTCACTTGCATCACTGAGAGTGACGGTGCCTGAGAGCTCAGGGCCCCCGGCACCCAGGACTAACCAAACAGCACGCCCTCCTCTCGGCAGGATTCAGAGAGAAAAATACCCATCTTCCTGGGACATGGCAGGTGACTATTAGCTATGGGGGAGTTAAACTTTGTTAAATGAAAAATTTATTAGAAATTGAATACTTTGTTATAAAAACTCCAGACANCGCTGCCCCCAGCCGCTGCCCTCCGCCCTGGACTCGGCCCGCGCTGACCCCACGCGCTGACGGCAAGGGGCCGCCCGGGGTCCGCGAGCAGGCGGCGCGGAGACCCGGCCTGGGCCCTCGGGGTTCCGGCTCGGCCTTTGCCCCGGGTGCCAGGACCCGAAACTCAGCTTCCCCAACCTTAGTCCCTGAGAATCTCAGCCAGAAAATCCAAGAAGTAGGACATGTATGTGGTGTGTGCTTCCTGCGCCGCTGTTTACGGTTCCAGGGGGGATGGAGGGAGCCCGAGGGAAGCGGTCGAGGAGGCTGGAACGACATAGAGTGCGTAAAGGGTGTGAGCGTGATGTATGTAGTTTAACAGCCGCAGGCTTCTGTTTTCCTGTCGGCCTGATACGGGCGCCCTCTTCAGGGAAAGAGACGGCTCTCCCCGCTGTGGCGAAAGGTCGGTGGGGAAGTGCTGGACAAGTGGCCTGCTTCTTGGGCCTCAGTTTCTCATTCTGTACAACTAGGAGAATTGGACCCCACGAGGAGTCAGAACTCCGAGGCCTCCAGCGGCCTGGTAGGTGATGTAACTAGGTACACTGGGCCAGGCAGAGCCATAAGGGGATGCCTCCCCCGCTGTCAGCACTGAAATGAAAGCTTTTCTTCCTAAACCAGACTGTCTTTGGGCCCTGACCCCGGGGATCTCAGGAGGAGGTGCTCCCTGAGTCTGCAGCCCATCACTCTCCGCACGTGCTCCGGGGGCTTCTGCTAGGCTCAGGATAAAGTCTTCACCCCTGCGCTACTGACACCCAGCCCTTGGACGGACTCTCCCACCACCCAGCTCTGTTGTAACCGCATGTCCACCATGTAGGCTCTCTGAGCTCCCCAGGCCAATCCCAATGCTGCCTCACACTTGCTGTTCCCCTGCCTCAGCCTGCCCACGGCTGCACATCGAGCTGCCCACCGTGTCTCCCCACCTCCCTCAGCGTTTGTTTCCCCTTCTAGGTCACTTGCATCACTGAGAGTGACGGTGCCTGAGAGCTCAGGGCCCCCGGCACCCAGGACTAACCAAACAGCACGCCCTCCTCTCGGCAGGATTCAGAGAGAAAAATACCCATCTTCCTGGGACATGGCAGGTGACTATTAGCTATGGGGGAGTTAAACTTTGTTAAATGAAAAATTTATTAGAAATTGAATACTTTGTTATAAAAACTCCAGACAACACTCGTGTATAAAAGTTGTTTATAATGTGGACTGCTACCTGGAATTATCTTGTTTTGTATTTTCTTCCTTGTTTTATTGTTCATTCAGCCCCACCAAAATGGAATGCTTATCTTGTCTTTGCTTTGCCTCCAGCCTCTGGGACGACCCCCTGGGACATAATAGCTGCTCAGTCAGTAGATACTGAGTGACTGAGTCCCGGGAGGGACCATGGTTAGAAACGCTGCATGACGCATGCATCCCATCGTGACGTCTTTTTGTTCAGCACCATAGCATGAAAATCCTTGCATTTCGTAACATAAAAATTCACGTTATTTTACGCATATGTTGTACGTTAAAAATGAAGTCGCTCAGTCGTGTTCGACTCTTTGCGACTCCATGGACACCAGGCTCCTCCGTCCGTGGGATTTTCTAGGCAGGAGTACTGGAGTGGGTTGCCTTTTCCTTCTCCACGGAACTTCCAGACCCAGGGATCAAACCCAGGTCTCCTGAATTGTAGATAGATGCTTTACCATCTGAGCCACCAGGGAACTGTGGCACTGCTGACATCTGGGGCCAGACAGTGCTCTGCTGGGGGGGCCTGTCCCCAGCTGTGTTCCGCAGCAGCCTTGCACTGTCTTCCACGTCCCAGCAGCGCCTCCCTCCAAATGCCACAACCGAGAAATGTCTCCAGATGTTGTGAAACACTCCCTGGGAGGTAACACTCCCTGGATGAGAACCATCGCTGTGGATATTTCATTTGTATCCTGTTTCCTGTTAAGCCCCCAAGTTCCTTTATAACACATGAGTCTGAGACGTCAAAACTGTTAATCATTAAATTCACTCGTGCACTTCAACCTTTACACTCTGCTGAGTGCCCCAAAGCTCTTTGCTTCAAACTAACATTTATATTTTCTTAAGAGCCTAAACAGAATAATATGGATCAAGAGTTTAAATATTTTAGTCTTAAGAGGGGCTTCCTTAGTGGCTCAGAGGTTAAAGCGTCTGCCTCCAATGTGGGAGACCTGGGTTCGATCCCTGGGTTGGGAAGATCCCCTGGAGAAGGAAATGGCAATCCACTCCAGTATTCTTGCCTGGAGAATCCTATGGACGGAGAAGCCTAATAGGTTATAGTCCATGGGTTCGCAAAGAGTTGGACACGACTGAGCGACTTCACCTTCACCTTCACCTAAGAGGTTCCCACAGAAAATTTAAACACATCCCTAGAACTGCCTTCTAGAAGAAACTGGTGCGTGACCTTGGAGAACGTCCTGAAGGAGGACAGTGTGGCTCCAGCTGCTGCTGCTGAGTCGCTTCAGTCGTGTCCAACTCTGTGCGACCCCATAGACGGCAGCCCACCAGGCTCCGCCGTCCCTGGGATTCTCCAGGCAAGAACACTGGAGTGGGTTGCCATTGCCTTCCCCAATGCGTGAAAGTGAAGTCGCTCAGTCGTGTTTGACTCTTTGTGACCCCGTGGACTGCAGCGTCCTAGGCTCTTCTGTCCATGGGCTTTTCCAGGCAAGAGTACTGGAGCGGGGTGCCATTGCCTTCTCCATGCAGCTTCAGAGATTGCTGGTATGAATGACAACCGCCAGGCAGTGGATGGAGCCTCTGTTGTTAGGCTCTCCACCGAAGCTGGGCTTCATGCAGGCCCTGCCTCCCCATGGGACGGATCTGATTTTTTTTTTTTTTTTAAATATATCTTATGTGTCAGTTTTCAGTGGAGAGGAAGGAAGCCGAGCTGTGTGTCAGCGACTGACCTGCCAACAAGGGGTTAGCACGAAAGATTAGTCACAGCAGTTTCTTATTCTGAGCTTGGGCAACATGGCTAAAACGTCTCAGAGTGGATAACCAGAAGAGACTGGGCTTTAAAAGAATGCAGTCGTGTTCTTCTTGGGGAATCGTAACTTGACTCCCGTGCTGGTAAACTCAGGCAGTGGGGAAGCGATACAGCCAGGTTCTGAAAATGCTCCTTGGTTTACAGCCGCCTCCCGTGAAAAGCGGTGGTCTTTCTCACGTGGCTTCAGCCATTGTGTGCGTCCTCTTGTCACCTTGGTCCTTGTGGGGCTTTGACAGAGAGGAATGATTCTTCAAGAGAAACGGTTTCTTGTCTGGATTTAGGTAAGAAGGTGCTCATCGTCTACGCACACCAAGAGCCCAGGTCTTTGAACGGGTCCCTGAAGGACGCGGCGGTGGCGGAACTGGGCCAGCAGGGCTGCACCGTCGCTGTTTCTGACCTCTATGCCATGAACTTTGAGCCCAGGGCCACAGGGAAGGACATCACTGGTGAGTCACAAAGGCTCTGGGTTCTTTTACCTTTCTTGGGCACTCTCCACACTGTTCCTCACCGTGGCTTCTTCTACGCACACCAAGAGCCCAGGTCTTTGAACGGGTCCCTGAAGGACGCGGCGGTGGCGGAACTGGGCCAGCAGGGCTGCACCGTCGCTGTTTCTGACCTCTATGCCATGAACTTTGAGCCCAGGGCCACAGGGAAGGACATCACTGGTGAGTCACAAAGGCTCTGGGTTCTTTTACCTTTCTTGGGCACTCTCCACACTGTTCCTCACCGTGGCTTCCGTGTACACCGGCCGCACGAGGGTCCGCTTCCCGCCACGTCCTCAGCAGCGCCGCGTGTCTTGTCTTGCTGGCGGCCGTTCTGACCGTGTCTCGCCGTGATTTTGCTTTGTGTCCCTGACAATCAGTGATGTTGAGCGTCTTTTCACATGCCTGTTGGCCATCTGTGTTTTCCTCAGAAAGATAGCTGTTCAAATCCTCTGCACATTTTTAAATCAGATTGTTAGGAGTTCTTTTGCCTTCTTTGAATTTTTTTTAAGTTAAAAAAAAAATGTTTGTAAACAAAACTCATCGTTGGACGTGAGGTACAGTTCTCACTGTACATGGCTTTTCCCGCACCCAGCTTCTCTGCTCCCACGGGAACCGGGGTCCCCCACCGCCTCTGCATCTTTCTGGGGCGAGTCTGTGCCGCCTCTGGGGTACCCAAAGCAGGTAGCAGCATAGCGGCTTTTCTCTCCGCCTTTTGAAAACGGGAGCGTGCCTCCCCGCATGTCGTTTCGCGTGGCGCTTTCTCTTTTTCTGCCTCAGGATCCCCTGTTGTCTGGAGGCGCCGAGGTTTCGGTAGCGCCCACTCGTGCAGTCTTGCCCGTTTCTCACTTTTGCTGTGATAACAGGACTGCAGCAAAAATGGTGGCCGCGGGCTTTCCTACGCGTGCATCTAGAATGGAGCTGCTGGGCAGAGGGAGCGTGTGCTTTGAAGTTTCGCAGACAACATCACGCTGCTCTCCGTGAGTGCCGCACCAGGTCTCCCTCAGCCCACAGTGTTCGCAAGCGCGCATGTCCTTGTTTCACCGAGTTTTTGGTAACTGCCCATCAGACGGGCGGAAGGTGGCCTCTGGTATAGGGTTTGACATATGAATTGTAAATACATTTTCACCTGGTTTGTTTCTAGTTTTGGCTTTGCTGTGGTGGCTTCTCTTTGTCCACTTCCTGTGCAGTTTGTGTCATATAAACTCCACGCTTATTTTTTAAAGGTGCTATAGTATTTGGCAGGCTCCCCTTTTTAAAAGTAAATACTTTCTCTACTCAGAATTTATTTCACTGTGTGATGTGAGGCGTGGGTCCAGGTTTTCCCAAGTACGTACTCAGGTCTCCTCCCCATTTGTCACATTGTCTGGCCATTTGCCTTGGCTTAAAAGCCGCCTTTGCTGTGGCCGGAGCCCCACGTGAGTCAGCGTCTCTTACGCGTTGCCCACTGGTTTGTTTTCCCGTCCACGTGGCTTTCGTTGTTTTGGCAAATCACTTAACATCTCGCAGAGTCAGGTCGCCTCCATCTTTGCAGCTACTTTGACTTTTCCATAAAGATTTCTTGACTTAGCTTCCCAGATTGTGGACTGAAAAAATAAACAGCACTATGCAGCTGTGCTGTGCCTAGTCGCTCAGCCGTATCCGACTCTCTGCCACCCCAGGGACTGTAGCCCACCAGGCTCCTCTGTCCCTGGCATTCGCCAGGTAGGAAGACTGGAGCGGGTCGCCATGCCCTCCTCCAGGGGGTGCTCCCAACCCAGGGATCAAATCCAGGCCTCCCGCACTGTGGGCAGATTCTTTACTGGCTGAACCACCAGGAAAGACAGTTGTGAGTTAAGTTTTGTTCAGGATAAAGTGAAGACTATGGCCCGGGAGACAGCCTCTCAGCTATCTCTGAAACTGCTCGAGAGCTGGAGGGAAGGTCAGGATGTTTGGGATTTCGGCGCAGAGGGGCTGTGCAATCATCAGACACGCGCTCTGGCAGAGGCTGCTGCTAGTCGTGTGGGGTAGATGTCACCACTAATGGTTTTAGTGCTTTAGAGATATGAAGACTTGCAGGAATCGGGCTCATAAAATCTTCGGAAAATACCTATCTGAAGGCATGTTTTTCTAGTCTTTCCCGAAGCATAGAGCACCTCATTCCTGATCTCCACCCTGAACTCCTTTCAGGGGGGGTTGAAGATCAATGGCTACAGCAGCTTGTGATTTAGTCCCTGTAGAGCGGGTGGCACGCGCCAGCCTTTAGCTGGCAAGGCTGTAAAAGTAATGGATTGTTTACAGCAGAACTTTCAGTGCCGCTTCTTTCTGCTCCAGCCACAGGCGTGGTTCCTCACGTGTTCACGCTCTTTTCCAATCCTCCAGGCGTATTTACGAGTTTTCTTCATGCAGATCGTGCATAAATCTTACCGGGTTTTGTTCCTCTGCATGAAGAGGGCTGATCTGTGCATGTCTGTGTCCATGCGTGCATGCGGCTGCTACGACTTTCTCACTGTTTGTAGTTTTAAGCCAATTCTCTGGGTCCTTCCTGATACACAGTCAAACATCCTGCAAGTAATAATTTCACCTGTGCCTTTCCAGTAATTCCCAGTAAATTAAATACCTTTAGGTCCCTCCTGTTTGCAATTGTGTTAACAAGAGCCAAGCTTTAGCATTTCGTACTGGTGGTAATGGTTGTATCCTTGCCTCTCCTTGTCTTTCTCTTTTAATAAACCGAACAGCTCTTTTCACTGAAAAGCGACAGAGCGGGGGCTGGGGAGGCAGAGAGTACTGTGTGATGGGGCCACTGGCGTTCAGGGACTCAGGTGAGACCCGGGCTCTGCGGAAACAGCATTTCAAGTGTGGTGAACAGCGGGCAGAGGGTGAACACTAACAGCCCCTTCACACGCCCTCCTTGTCCCGCGGCCCCAGGGCCAAGCAGGCAGAACTCTTTGGTGTGGCTCATTGTAGATCTTACTCCAGATGTTAACAAAGCACGCATTCCTGTAGAGCTTAGGAGCTCTGTAGATACAGGTACAGATGGGGATGTGCTCTGTTCACTGGAGCATTCAGGAGTCTTATTAACGACTGTGTTGCATCATGGTACATGTTGTAACTTACCAGTTCCCATGTTGACTTAGCTTTGTCTCCATCTTTTGTTTCAATCTGTGAGTCAATATGTCTGCGTGACTCTGGATTTCCTGTCTTACTAATAAAGTGCATCCACACCCACACATATAAAAATACTCCCGTTTCCCCGATATTTGCATACCTTTGCTTTGCTCTGTACTTTTAAATTTCAGCTGGAGTACATGTGGCCCACGCACACGTACTATCTGTTCACCACTCTCAGGAGCACGCAGAGTCCGCGGTGGGCGCCACACCTGGGGGCAGCAGCCTGCCTGAGACACAGGCTCTCCTCCTCAGGCTGTCTGCTCAGCACACAGCCTCACGCACAGAAGGGTCCCAGCCGAGCTTCTGAGTGAAGGCGAGGCCCGGGGAGTCTGGGCCCCTGGATGCTCTCGGCCGTGGTGCCCAAGGGTGGGGCCGGCTCTGCTCGGGCCCCCCTGCAGGTCTGTGTGCTGGGGGCCTCCCTGAGCCCCCCCACTCCTCTCTGGTCGCTTGGGAATTACCTGGCCCCCCATGTTGTTATGAAAGGTAGAAACAGCCGGCTATGATGAGGTTAGAGCCCAGCAAAGTGCGAGGGGACCCTCAGCTGCTGGCGACTGCTGTTAACTCTGGGCAGCGCTTAGGGCAGATCGTGCTGCTGGACGGGAACCCACGAGGCCTCATCTTTCCCTTTAACCGCGGGGGTCCTGCCTCAGGGCCCAGCTGTGCTGCTCCCTGAGCCACCTCCCCCAACCAGGCCTGCTCCAGAATCTCTGAGGCCACAGCTTTTTCAGAGCCAAATCGAGAAAATGGCTGTTTCCTGCATAAACCTTGTGCCCCCACCGCAACCCATGTGTACGCAGAGCTGAGGCCCTGTGGCCGAGCTGCAGCCCTGCAGCCGGGCCACCCGCGGCCCCTGGCCTCCCGCGGCCCCTGGCCTCCCGCCCTGGCCCTCGGCAGCTCCCCAAGGCCCTCTGCTGGCCAGCGCGGTGGTCCCCTCTGCATCACCCGCTGGAGCCCTCTCTCCTCCAGTCCTCTAGACCGCCTGCGGAACTCCTGCTCCGTCGTCAAATCCCCAGGGCGCTTTGCTCGCCTGCTGCCCACGTGGGCGAGGCCGCCACGTCCGGGCGGTGAGGCCCATGTGCCACGGGGCTGCCCTGAGCTTGCTGCCCTGTCGTGCTCTGTGTTAATCGTGTCGTTATTTGTCCCTCCTGGACTCTGGCCCCTCGAAGGTGAGGACCCTAGCTGTTCTCTGTATCCCCAGTCTGACCCCAGGGCCCGCGCCCTGGTCAGGCCTCAGTGATCTTGCTGGGGGGCGTCCAGGCAGCAGTGTCGCTGCGGGGCTGGCGGGCCATGGACGTCCGCCTGAGCGGGACCCTTTGTCCCGCTCCCCCAGGCACCCTCTCCAACCCCGGCTTCTTCAACTACGGCGTGGAGACCCACAAGGCCTATGAGAAGCGGTCTCTGAGCAGCGACATCGTCGAGGAGCAGAAGAAGCTTCAGGAGGCCGACCTGGTGATATTCCAGGTTGGTCTTCCCTCTCATCGTGGTACCGGCTGTGTGCAGACCCTCTCCCGAGACGCTGCTGGCCGCGGTGTGCAGACCCTCTCCCGAGACGCTGCTGGCCGCGGTGTGCAGACCCTCTCCCGAGACGCTCTGGGACCGGGCTGCTACCGGTGCCCGCCTCTTCTGACTCTGCCATGGGCGCGGTGTTGGGGCTTCTGTGGGGTTCACACTGGCGCGGGCGACCTCCCTGCTGCCGTGTGGAGCCAGGCTCAGCTTCTCGGAACCTCCGGGCCCAACTCCCAGACGCCTCGTCTCAGCCCAGGCGGGGAGAGGGGCAGGCTCCTTCCCACACCCTCCCCCTGGCCCCGTGGCTGGGGTCACGGTTCTGCTGCCCCAGAGCAGGCTGTCAGGGGCCCGCAGTCACGATGTCACGGGGACCCAAAGCCACCTGCGGCAGCCACGGGACGCTGTCAGCCCTGCCCACCCAGCCCGCCGCCGCCGCCACTCCATACACCTCAGAGCAGGGGGAGAAGCTGCCCACGCGTGCGGCCCCAGGGGGCACCCGCCTGCCCAGGCCAGGGAGGAGG
>SJYX01015947.1:23995-61848 GCA_006410675.1 Oreotragus oreotragus
CCGCCGCCGCCGCCGAGCTCCGGACCAGCGCTCCGCTCCGCTCGCCTGCCGCGGCCCAGCCTCCGCCCCCCTCTCCGCTCCACCCACCGCCTTGGCTCGGCCCCTTCCTCCGCGCCCACTTCTACCTCAGTCCCCGGGCCGCCCGCCCAGCAGGCCCGGCCCGCGCACCGCCCTCGCCTCCGGCTCGGCCCCGCCAGGCTGGGGCTGGCCCATCCCGGGCGGGCCGCAGCGCCCACCTCACGCCTTCACAGCCCCGCGCTCCCGCGTGCAGGCGAGCCCCGCGCCGGCGCCCCGCGGCCGCCAGACCCCATCGGCCCCCGCCCCGCGGCGCCGCCCTCCGCATCGAGGCCTGGGCTCCGCGGGGCCCTCCCGGAAAGGCCGGGGGGCGGGGCCGTGGGAGGCCGCGCGCTGATTGGCTGCGGGCGGGGCCGCGGGTGGAGGGGCGGGGCAGGAGGCGGGGAGGCGCGGAGGGACTGCGAGGCGGAGGGGATGAGAGGCGGGCGGGAGGAGGGGGCCCCCCCGAGCCCGAGGGAACGAGGCGGCTGGGGGTTCCGTCCCCGGGAAGAGGCCGAGAAAGCGGGCGTGGAGGAGGGAGAGGGAGTGAGCAGAGAAAGCGATGGAGGGGGAGAGAGCAAAAGTGAATAGGAAAAGTGGAAAGGGGAGAAATCGAGTTTCTGACTCCTCCGCCGGCATCCCCTCCTTCTGGTAGAAGCGGGTCGGGGGCGGGCGGGGGTGGCGCCCGGAGGAGTAGTGATGGAAGGCTCGCGGGCGGGGTCCCACGTACCCGGCGGAGGGGTGCCCTTGGCTGAAGATTGAAATCCCAGCACCTTTTGGATTTGTGTAGAGTCCAGTGGGTTGCTATCCCAAGTCCTGGCTTCTCCTAGTCTGCCCCATCCCCCTGCCCCCCTGCAATCTCTGCCCCATTACTAGACTTAGAGGCGGTCTTTGTGGTTGCAAACTGGGCTGAGATTACAGAGGCAAGGCATCCGGGGCTGCGAGAGATAAGCGTGGACCGTAGTTCAGGGGGGCGTGGGTTTGTTTCCTTCTCACAGGATTATTCAGACAGAATGCTACTTCTCAAGATCCTGCCTTTAAGGGTCCTAAATCGTCCTTAGAACAAATTGAAATATAAATAAGTAAAATACCCCGCTTTTTTCTAAACTAGAATTTGGTACACTGACCACGCCCGACATTCTTGGCCGTTGCTCTCCCAGTCTGAAGCCAAATTGTTAATGGTCCCCTTAGAATTGTGCTTCTCGCCAGGATGCCTTCAAATTTTTTTATCACCTGGCTTGGGTCTTTCTAAAGCTTACTTCTGCCTAAGAGCTGTTTTAACTATCTGCTCCATTTTTATAATCAGATTTCTTTTTTTAACGTCCTGGGTCAGCTTTTGCTTAGCATTAAAGAAAAATTTTCAAGTAAAATACCTAGGAAAGTGGCTCTATGCAGCTTGGAATTTGCATTTAAATATATTTTCATACACTGCTGGTGGGAGTGTAAATTGGTTCACTCTTTTTGCAAAGCAATTTGGATTGCAGATCAAGAGACTTAAAAATGTTCATACCCTTTGACTCAGGATGGGAACGTAGCTCACAGAAACAGTCCCAAATGGAGGCAAAGATTTCAGTCCTTGTATTCATTTGACAATCAGATTAAAACGAATGTCCAATAAACAAACAAAATCCTATACTTACATGAAAACAAAGTGCCTTGTGAGAAATAGGCTATATTAAATTTATACTGACTGACAAATGAGTGTTGTCCTAGGTACTCATGAACATTCAAAGAGCTTATGTACAAGTGACATCTTTATGAGTTTTCAGAGAGTGCTCTGATATTCAGGTACTGTGTCATAAAGTCTTCTATCTGATCATCCTCAGCTAAGTATTCACATAGCCAGACAGACATCACTTCATCACTTCCCGGAAGGAAAGAAGCTGCATACTGATAGCTTCAAAGGGGTTGCTTTGTCCTAAATTTTGCTCTAAACCAAGAAACCAAGTCCTGTCGGACTCTGCAGCCCCATGCACCATAGAGTCCATGGAATTCTCCAGGTCAGAATACTGGAGTGGGTAGCCTTTCCCTCCTCCAGGGGATCGTCCCAACCCAGGGACTGAAGCCAGGCCTCCCACATTGCAGGCAGATTCTTTACCAGCTGAGCTGCAAAGGAAGCCCAACAATACTGGAGTGGGTAGGCTATCCCTTCTCCAGGGGATCTTCCCACCCAGGAATCAAACTGGGGTCTCCTGCATAGCAGGCAAATTCTTTACCAACTGAGCTATCAAGGGAGCCCAAGGAGCACTGAGGATTTGGCAGCTGAGAGGAGAGAGTAATGTCATTGAGAAATCCTTAGCTGTGGATGTTCTCCACCTTGCTTTTATCTTAAAACAGAGACACAGATTCCCAGCAGATAGTAATAGGGCTGCTAAGGGCTGGATCATCGAAAACGCAAGAGAGTTCCAGAAAAACATCTATTTCTGCTTTATTGACTATGCCAAAGCCTTTGACTGTGTGGATCACAATAAACTGTGGAAAATTCTGAAAGATATGGGACTACCAGACCACCTGACCTGCCTAGGGGGCCACGCGGGAGCTGTGAGACGGCTAATGCCACGCAGGCGCGTGTAATAAAGGATGTCACGACAGCCAGGGAGCGAGCGTTTCTCCAGGTCCTGCGGGCCGGCTCCCATCCCCCGCTGGCCGCCCGGATTCTCTCCTGTGGGGCGGCAGGTCCTCCTCCCAGGCCTGCTTTTCGTTTCTGATGCCTTTCTTCCCCTTCACTCAGCCTTCGCAGGTCGGGTTTGTGGTTTTGGTGCGAAACTGGATGTTAGGCATTTGTTTTTTGGCAGCTCAACTCGACTTTCTGGTCTGGAGGAAACTGCCTTCTGCTCACAGCCTGTGTTGCAGCGCTCTGCTTACACTTCTTGTCTCTTTCTTTTTCTATCTTGAGTGTTAGGTTTTAACTGAGCACGACTCAGCGTATCTTTCCAGCTCCTGAGGGCCGGTCACAGTGGGGGCGCCGGCCTTAGTGAGAAGGCGTGCCGCCAGTGGCCCCGAGTCCCGGGTGGCCCCGAGTCCCGGGTGGCCCCGAGGTGCGGGCACGTGTAGCGGGAGCGTCTGCCCGCCCCCCGCCCCTCCTCCTCGTGGTCGTCGTCACTGCCCAGGGTGGGCCTTCTCAGCAGCCCCCCACACCCCCATCACACTCCCAGCTGCGCCTCCTCGCCACACGCCCTCACCTGCCTCCTCCCTGTCCGCCCCCGGCCCCCCAGGCGTCTTCAGACCCTCCCCGACCCTCATTTTCTTCCTCTTCTTCACCTGATCCACCTGATAGCGTCCATGTTCTTAGCTTTCCTTCCCATCTTCATCCCTCTCTCAGAGCTGTCATCTTCGAATCAGATTGATTTTTCAGGGTCATTTCTGACTTTCTCGACACCATTTTCTTCAGGCTTTCTCAGAGCGTCCCCACGTTCTCTTTCAGCGCCACCATCCCAGACCCTCTCTGGGGCCGTCCCCCCAGGTGCCTGCTCAGGGTCTGTCTCTTATACACATCTAGATGTGTATAAGGGACAGGCTTTCAATGATTTAATGTATTTCCTTACAGCCCATATATATTCTTTTTAAAACCATTTATCCACGTATTTATTTGGCTGAGCCAGGTCTCCAGCAGGGCATGCAGACTCCTCAGCTGTGGCATGCTCACCCTTAGCTGCAGCACATGGGGTCCAGGTGCCTGCACAGGGCTCGAACCCAGGCGCCCTGCACGGGGAGCACACAGTGCCGGCCACTGGACTGGCTGGACCAGGGAGGGCCCTGTGTTCTTACACATGTACGTTTTATGACTCAGCTTACCATATTTATTTCTTTTTTTACATGAACAGTGCACCACAAATACTGCTTCACATTTCTTGTTGTTTGCACCTAATGCATATCTTGAGCAGCCTTCCATGGTGGCACATTTAGCTGGAATAACCTCATTCAGGGCTCCCTGGTGGCTCAGCTGGTAAAGAATCCGCCTGCAATGCAGGAGATCCTAGTTTGATTCCTGGGTGGGGAAGATCCCCTGGAGAAGGAATAGGCTACCCACTTCGATATTCTGGCCTGTATAATCCATGGGGTCGCAGAGTCTGGCACAACTGAGCAACTTTCACTTTCACGAGTTGCCATAATTTACCTAAGCAATCGAAACCATAAAACTTAGTGTGTGACTCAGCAGCAGAGATTAGAGAGCTATGTCAGAACCTCCCAGCGCGCTCTGTCCCCCGGGAGCAGCCAGGTCCTGAGGCTGCAGGGCAGCGCCCGCATCCTCGGCCCCCTGGTGGTGGAAGGTTCTCTGAGCTCCCTGGAGGCCAGCTACGCGTTCCGAGTGACTGAGCGGCAGGCAGCTTCTCACCACGCTCCCCTCTTTGCCCTGTAGCACGGCACGCTGCACTTCTGCGGATTTCAAGTCCTTGCCCCTCAGATCAGTTTTGGTCCTGAAACGGCGTCCGAAGAAGAAAGAAAGAGGATGGTGGCCTCCTGGGCGCAGAGGCTGAAGACCATCTGGGAGGAGGAGCCCATCCAGTGCTCGCACCCGTGGTACTTCGGGCAGTGACGGGGCCACGCCACACTGCGGGGGCCACGCGGGAGCTGTGAGACAGCTAATGCCACGCAGGCGCGTGTAATAAAGGATGTCACGACAGCCAGGGAGCGAGCGTTTCTCCAGGTCCTGCGGGCCGGCTCCCATCCCCCGCTGGCCGCCCAGATTCTCTCCTGAGGGGCGGCAGGTCCTGCTTTTCGTTTCTAATGCCTTTCTTCCCCTTCACTCAGCCTTCGCAGGTCGGGTTTGTGGTTTTGGCGCGAAACTGGAATGTTAGGCATTTGTTTTTCGGCAGCTTGACTCGACTTTCTGGTCCGGAGGAAACTGCCTTCTGCTCACAGCCTGTGTTGCAGCGCTCTGCTTACACTTCTTGTCTCTTTCTTTTTCTATCTTGAGTGTTAGGTTTTAACTGAGCACGACTCAGCGTATCTTTCCAGCTCCTGAGGGCCGGTCACAGTGGGGGCGCCGGCCTTAGTGAGAAGGCGTGCCGCCAGTGGCCCCGAGTCCCGGGTGGCCCCGAGTCCCGGGTGGCCCCGAGGTGCGGGCACGTGTAGCGGGAGCGTCTGCCCGCCCCCCGCCCCTCCTCCTCGTGGTCGTCGTCACTGCCCAGGGTGGGCCTTCTCAGCAGCCCCCCACACCCCCATCACACTCCCAGCTGCGCCTCCTCGCCACACGCCCTCACCTGCCTCCTCCCTGTCCGCCCCCGGCCCCCCAGGCGTCTTCAGACCCTCCCCGACCCTCATTTTCTTCCTCTTCTTCACCTGATCCACCTGATAGCGTCCATGTTCTTAGCTTTCCTTCCCATCTTCATCCCTCTCTCAGAGCTGTCATCTTCGAATCAGATTGATTTTTCAGGGTCATTTCTGACTTTCTCGACACCATTTTCTTCAGGCTTTCTCAGAGCGTCCCCACGTTCTCTTTCAGCGCCACCATCCCAGACCCTCTCTGGGGCCGTCCCCCCAGGTGCCTGCTCAGGGTCCCCTCCAGACTCTCCATCATCCCTTTTGAGCCTCAGTTCTCTCGAGATCGCTCTCCTTTGACCGTTGGAACTGGCTCCTTTCTCCGCTCTTTGGGCCCTCCTCTTGAGCAACATTTTCAGACGCGTCTTCTTCAAAACCTCCCCCATCTCCTGTGTTTTATATCTTTCACGTGTCAGTTCTTTAAATGCTGTGCTTGCTGAAGCTTCTTCAACCTTCATCCTGGCGTGCTGGGATGTTCAGGCAGGACCTTACCTAGGAGACCCTGTGCTTTGAAGCAAAGATGGGGTTTGAACACTGACTGCCCTTGTGGCCTCAGGACACTAAAGTGACCCTCGTTCTCTTGGGGTCTCAGCCTGGCCCCATCCTGGGACAGAGGTGTGAGAACGACCAAACGTCCTTCCTGTGGAGGGTTTGAGTCTAGCCACCAGTCTGCTCTGTGTCCTTGGGACACACATCTGTCCAGGAGGAGGAGCTTCCTAACTGGCCCAGAGCGTGGACACGCTCCTGCCCCTTCAGCACCTGGGGACCATCCTCAAAATCCACACGGCAAAGCATCTTTGCTGACGTTGGCCCAGTCACAGCTCGCTTGGGACAGTCCTGCGGCTTTTATCGAGAGACCACTTCCTGGGGAGCTTGCACCTCTCCTGAGCCTCGTTCTGCCCTTCAGTATCCAGGCCCTCGCTTCTGATTTCTTCTCCATGCAGAGATACTCATGATCCACAGATCCCCGCTTCAGAAAACAGCAGCGCCATCTCCTGTCAAGATCATCTCCTTGATGGTCGTGGTGCATTGGATAGAAAGGGTGTGGAAGGCTTCACTGCGATGTCTGGGGACAAGCCAGTCATCAGCCCAAGGCCTTTCTACCCTGCTCCCCTGCTTCTGAGGTTGGGGGTTTGGGGTTTTCTCTGCAGAGGTGTCTCGGCTTTGCTAGCACCATCGTGTGTGTCTGCAGAGGAGCCTGACCGACATGCCATCACGGAGAAGCCAGGTAGCCTGATGTGCGGAGCTGACATCTTCAGCAGTGTCGGGACAGAGCCTTCTTTCCGGGGGTGTCATTGGCTGCTGCCCAGGAGATGGGTTTCTCTGCTGGGATCTCCTGGGCTCACAGCAGGGCCCCTGGGTTCACAGCCACTCAGATTCAGAAACCTGGCAGAGTTTGGGGCAGCACTGAACAGAGGCCCTTTTTGAAACATGACATGCAGAGACCCCAAAGCGAGGTTATCGTGGGGAAAGAGGAAATCTGAGCCGAGTGCCTGGCCGAGCAAAGGCCCTGTGTTTGTGGGTCACGTGGGTGCTTCTGCAGAGCTTCTGGTTGAGACTGAACCCCTACTGAGACTTCCAGTTCCTTCTCCTGGCAGATGGCAGATGAGATTTCTCAAAAGGCCTCCTGCAGCACTGCCCCTAGAGGCTACTTAAGTCACAAGAAACACACTTCTAAAAACACATTGTGGGAAATGTCCAAGTGTATCCCCAGCTCTGTCCCCCCACCAACACACAGCAGCCTTGTCCCATAACAACAAACACCTAACGAGCTGCTGGCGGCAGAATGGACAGAAATACGGACCTTCCAGGTCACCTGCTGACAGCAATACCCTGTGTTGTGAGTACCCTCTATTACCAGTGTTCTATGATACCAGTGAAAGGGAAAGAGAGAAGTCGCCCGGCTCTTTGCGACCCCATGGACTGTAGTCTCCAGGCTCCTCTGTCCATGGGATTTTCCAGGCAAGCGTACTGGAGTGGGTTGCCATTTCCTTCTCCAGGGAATCTTCCGTACCCAGGGATCAAACCCAGGTCTCCTGCATTGCAGGCAGACGCTTTACCCTCTGAGCCACCAGGGAAGCCCCAGCGTGATACCAGTTTTCCCTGGGTTTGTGCACTGTGGGCAGCTCAGTTGAGACCTTGCATAGAGAGTGCTTCCCATCAGAAGGAGGCCCTTCTCACAGGAAGACAGGAAGCTGAGCTGTCTCCGTCTCAGCTCTGGGTAGAAGAGTGTCTCTCCTGCACTGTGAGGTCCTGGAGTGGGACTGATTCTGGTGGCATCTACAGAGCAAGGGGAAATGTAAAGAAATTAAGTGGCCCCAAATGATAGCTCAGTTGGTAAAGAATCTGCCTGCAATGCGGGAGACCCCAATTCGATTCCTGGGTTGGGAAGATCCACTGGAGAAGGGAAAGGCTACCCACTCCAGTATTCCTGGGCTTCCCCTGTGACTCAGCTGGTAAAGAATCTACCTGCAATGGAGGAGACCCCAGTTCGACTCCTGGATGGGGAAGATCCCCTGGAGAAGGGACAGCCTACCTACTCCAGTGTTCTTGGGCTTCCCTTGAGCCTCAGTTGGTAAAGAATCTGCCTGCAATGTGGCAGACCTGGATTTGATCCTTGGGTTGGGGAAGATTCCCTGAAGAAGGGAAAATCTACCCACTCCAGTATTCTGGTCTGGAGAATTCCGTGGACTGTGTAATCAAATGGGCTCACGAAGAGACACAACTGAGCAACGTTCACTTCACGATGTCCTCAGTAGAGGAAGAAGTCAACAGATTTGCTCCACAGAAAAAAACGTCATCTTACGCCTGTGAGGATGCTCCCTGAGCAAGTCAGCCTCACAGAAACCCCCAAATGGCCGAATACATGCAGAGAGTGCACGAGATGAGCACCAGCAGAAACGCCAGGTGGTCGACTTTGCCAGCCAGGAGCTTCAGATATCGCTGCTATGAGATAGATGACACAGAGTAACAGCGTATAAGGCACTTAAAGAAACGGAAATGGAATCAAACCTGAGCAGCAGACGAGAGACACTCAAAAGTGACCAAATGGATCTGAAAAAATAAGTCAGCGAATAGGTGAAACAGTAGGTTAGACTCGGATGCGGAGAGAATGGACATATGCACTTCAGTCACAGGTCAAATGTCACAGAGGTTCACTTGACTAAGTGTACAAACACGCCGAGTGCAAACTCATCTGGAGATACTACTGAGGTGGTAGGACGATGATGGAATGTTCAGAACAGTAGTGTGATGGGAGGGGCACACAGGTCTTTACTGACCTTTGAGAAATCAGTCTATGACAGCTATATATTCGAAACAATTTAAGAAAATAACAATAGAATCAGTCTAGGTATTTACTGTTGTAAAGCCCTCTGAGGGAATGAGCTGAGTTACTTTTTCAGAGCCTGCCGTGGGGGCCCCAGGGGTCGGGTGGACTCTGAACCATCTAAGACATGACTGTCTAAGCGGACTAAGCCCAGAGGCCATGCTAAGTCCAAGCCTGACAGTAACCCCCAGATGGCCGGGTCAGAGGCACAGTGCTGGTAGGCAGTTCAGACTTCCTAAGCCCCTCACCTCTTAGGGGTTATAAGTGAAAACCCCGAGAAAACCACCAAGAATTTTGTGCAGTTTCAGTAGAAGTGGGGAGCCCAGCGAATAAGGGCATTTAAGGACCCAAGGGATTGACTGGAGGAACATGAAGGATTCATGCCCGAAGTCGGTGCTGCAGGTGGTCCAAGCTGCTGCTGGGGCAGGGCCCTGCCAGCCCGGGCCTTTCTGTCCGCCCCTCCTCAGGACTGTCCTCTCCCGGCCCACGGCCCCTCAGGAGAGAGGAGGGTTCGGGGCCGGCAGACAAGCCAGAGCTCACAGAGGCCCCCCTTTTGCAACATCCATACGGGAGCCCTGAATAAATCCTTCAGGAAGAAGAAAACCATCTTTCCAAGAGGTGGCAAGTTCAGAAGCGTGGGCTGTCGGAGATGAGGATGAAAAGCTTTGACAAGAACTTTACCTGATTCTCAAACTTCTCGGAAGAATGACCTAAAGCATTATGTTATGTTATGTGTTGTCTTTTTAAGGTCTGATGCAGAACAAGGATTGATGATGTAATTGCATTGCCCTGTCCCCCTGCCCAGTGTTTGGCCTTCGGTGCTGCCCCCTGGCATGGGGGGTATTTCCCATTCCACCTCCCGGGAGAACGAACATCCTCACAGGGGCGTCCGAGAGGCCAGCGCTCCTGGCCTGGGCCAGCGAGGCACAGGACACGCGAGCCTGCAGGCCTCCCCAGGGCCTGTGCCTCTGCGGTCACCCTGCCATCTAAGTGTGACTTGGGTCTCAGACCTGGGGAGCTCAGGCCAGTCCTTCCCGCTGTGGGTTAAGTCCAGGACTGCAGGAGAAGAAAATAAAATTCCATTGTTACAATCAGGTTGATACTTGCCGGGGTGTGGCTGTAGCTGAGGGCAGAATCAGTACCCCGTCAGCCTGGGTCTACAACGTGAACTTCTTTTATCTTCAGAAGAGCACAAAACTGGTCACCTGAAATAACAGTCAGACACGATCTCTAGTCTGCTTGTCCCGCCACGAGAGGCCACGAGTCGCCCTGCCCTACTTCCCAGTCACGTGTGCCGCGATATCGGGCGGCAGTGAGCCGTGCAAGTCGCCGCTGAGCTGAGTGAGCCCTGCGGTAAAGACTGTGCGCTGAGCAAGCCTCCCTGCTCAGCTGGGCGCTTTCCTTCTTCCCTGGACCACCGCCGAGAGGAACTTATTTCCCAGGCTTTCTTTCTTGTCCGGATTTAGGTGAGAAGGTGGTCACTGTCGGTGTCTTCCAGTGGATCCCTGAAGTGCCCCGGAGGCGGCTGCACTGAGCCGGCAGGGCCGCGGCCACACCGTGCCATCTCTGTGTGGTGGACGCTGAGCTGAGGGCCGCAGGGAAGATGCCTCCGGTGAGTTTACGGTTGATATTTACACCCATTCTCTAAAGGTTTCCCTTCTTTTTCTTCCTAAGAAGTTATCCAGCTGTGACCACGTGTTGAGCGGCGAAACAAGGTCCGGGAGAGGGGCTTAGGGAAAGGGGCTGGTGGCCCCCTTATCATTTCAAAGCCGTGAACATCCACTTCCAGCCCAAGTGCGGACAAACGAGCCCTCTGAGCTGCCGACTGGCGAGCTCACGGGCCTGAGACGGGCTCTCGGAGCTGCTGGACTGGACCAGCCCCATCTGGCCCAACAGCCCGTACCGGTCCTGTTTGCTGTCCTCAAAAGATGGAGCATCTAGCACAGACGTCTGCATGGAGTCTATGTGCGCACACGCCATCGGTCATTAACAGCACTACCTGCTATCATGAGCCTGTGAGTCACAAGCGACTGGAAGCTCTCACAAGGGAAGGTTTTCTCATAAATACAAGACCTCATGCTCCGTCATTCTCCCTCTCTTTCCTATCCAAATAACAGGTCCAAAAAAAAAGACAGCAAGGTTTCACACTTAGGACATCAGGACAGGTTCTGACTTTCCCCACTCAAGACAAAGCACGCTTGCAAACTCTCGGGCATGCGCTCCGCCGCTAATGGCTCTCATCTCCGACTCTGTAGTCCTGGCCCTGCCAGATGCTGAGTCCTGGATGCTGAGCGGGTCATCTTCCCGGCAGCTTGGTGTCAGCATCTATAGGATGGAGATAACAAGCTTCAAGCTTGTATATTTTACAGAAAAAAAGTCTCTATGCAGCAGGCAGTCCATGTCATACACCATCTGGTACTTCACACGCGTTTTACATTTAGTTGTTACTGACGTCCAAGTCCACGCGAGGGTGGTCCTGGGGACACAGTCAGAACCTCAAGGACCACAAAGTTGATGTTCTAAGTCCCCAGGCCAAATACAGCTGGGGCTTCTCAGCCGCATTCCTTCCGCCCAGCTGCGGCCAGCTTGGACCCAGCCTTGCCACCATTGTCCTGGTCCCTGGGGTCCCAGGACCCCTGCCCGACAAGGCCGGAGGATTGGAGGAGAGTCCCCCTGACGCTAGTCCCTTGCTCGTGATCTTCACACGTGGACACTGGCCTGAGAGAGTCAACACCTGCCCACATATCGATTCTCATCTGCAGTGCGGCCACCCCGAGGTGCGGCCACCCCGAGCCGTGGGGCCCCTGGCGGTAAGCCCCCTACCGCACGTCCTGGCCTTGGGCCTGTGGAAGAGCAGACGAGCCCCAGGGCGTCTGGGTCTCCAGTGACTCAGAGGGAAGGAAGCCCCGAGCTTGGCACCGAGCGGGA
The DNA here is from genome assembly GCA_006410675.1 of Oreotragus oreotragus. Classification (NCBI taxonomy): domain Eukaryota; kingdom Metazoa; phylum Chordata; class Mammalia; order Artiodactyla; family Bovidae; genus Oreotragus; species Oreotragus oreotragus. Next base: position 35,568 of record SJYX01015947.1, read on the forward strand.
AGGGCTGGGCTGGGCGTTTGCTTCCCCCTCTGGTTGCGGGTGCTGGAGGGAGCAGGGACCAGGTGATTAAAAGGGAGGAGAGGGAATACAAGGCTGGATTAAAAGGGAGGAGAGGGAATACAGGGCTGAAAAAAAGAACCAGAGAAATCAGAAAGAGCTAGCTTGAATTCTCTTCGCGGGGGCGAGAACAGGGCCTGACTCCCAGAGGGCTAGAGACACCCGGTCAGGAGGAAAGGAAAAACCAGCCAGGCCAGCCCTAGAGAGACCAATGTGCATACTGCAAAGAGCAGGGACACTGGAAGCATGAGTGCCCCAAAAGAGACCTGAAGAGAAAGACTGTAAGAAAGGAGGAATCTCCCTCGGGGGCCTGCGTCCCATATGCGGGGGAAGATAATGACTAGGGAGGTTAGGCTCGGCCCCCCTCCCTGAGTCCTGGGTAACTATCAACGTGGAGGGGAAACCAGTTGGCTTCATGGTGGATACCTGAGATTTGCAGACTCCTGGCAGCGGTCCACTTGCCCCGCGCGGTATCCACAGTACACGTCCCAGGACGCGAGAAAGGAGAGGATGCCCGGGCCCGAGGGAACCGTGCTGCTGAAGCAGCAGCCCATGAGGCCGCTGCAGGAGACTGCAGGACTTCTGTGCTGACTGTGGGATTGCCACCGCCGGGGATGGGAACGCTCCCCCTAGCCCCACATATTCTCCCTCTGATTTACGCTGGGTGCAAGATAATACCACCCATCCTGTTGGCGAAAACGGATGGTATCAGGACCACGACGACAGCCTGTTGCTCTCTGCCGACCTGGGCAAACACCTCTGCACCCATTTGCTTCAAACCACCCATTTGGGAGAGAAAAAGACTTTGGCACTCCTACCAACAGCGCAGCTGCAGTTTCCCCAGCAGAAGAAAACCATCCAAGATATGGTCCGCACCTACACGGCCTGTCAGATGATGAGACCGGGAAAAGGACAGCACACAGGTGTAAGATATCGGGGTGGGGGGGGAAGGACAGGACATCGTTGGGAGATAAGATTTCACTGAGGTAAGGCCAGGCAAGTATGGGTGCCATTACTTGCTAGTTCTGGTTGACACTTTTTCTGGGTGGATAGAAGCTTACCCCACTAAAAAGGAGACAGCAAAACTTCTAGCAGAGATTATACCTAGGTTTGGGCTGCCGGCATCTATCGGCTCAGATAATGGACCTGCATTTGTGAGCAAAATTGTACAGGGACTGGCCTCAGCCCTGGGGACCAAATGGAAGTCACGTTGCGAGTACAGTCCCCAGAGCTCAGGGCAGGTAGAGAGAATGAATCGGACACTAAAAAAAACTTGGACAAAACTGGCAATAGAGCCTGGCGGGGGCCGGGTGACCCTCCCTTCAAGCTCTTTCGGGCGCACAACACCCCCTATCAACTGGATCTAACCCCCTTTGAAATTATATATGAAAGTCCACCCCCCATTTGTCCAGTGTTTAAAGGGAAAAATAGACCATCTCTCTCGTTGCGCGCTTTTCAACAAGAGATGCTAGCTTTAAATAAAGTCAAGTGATGATACTGAGACAACAATATCAGGCAGTATCTCAGAACGGAGAGGAAGATTCCTCTCCATGCTCAAAGGACAGAGGGGAATGTTGAGACCCGACTCATGACAGGCCTCAAGGACTAAAGTGGGCAAGAGCTACAATTACGGGAAAAACTGGGTCACTGCCCAGAAGGAACTGAGATCATCCTCCCCCCGACCTTGGGACTCAGCCGGTCAGCATGTTCCCAGACTCCCAGATAACATGGAGAGTCCCCTAGGCAAGCCCGCGTGCACGAAAAATTAGCCAATTAATAAATGCCTAATAACCCCTACAACCAATCCACCCCTGCCAACTCCCTGTCTTTGTTCTAAACCTATAAATACTGCTGTAATTCAGGGCTCGGGGCTCTTGCCCCACTCCACTGCGTTGGATGTGGCGGGAACCCTGGCTCGAATGGGGCTCTTGCCCCATTCCCCTGTGTGGGATGTGGCAGGAGCCCTGGCCGAGCCAGAAATAAATTCCCTTTTTGCTTTTGCATTGCCGTGGATGTCTTGTTTTCTCAGTTTTGGGGACTTGGACTGTGGGCATAACAAACTCCCTGTCTTTGTTCTAAAGCTATAAATACTGCTGTAATTCAGGGCTCGGGGCTCTTGCCCCACTCCCCTGCGTAGGATGTGGTGGGAGTCCTGGTTTGAACCAGAAATAAATTCCCCTTTTGCTTTTGCATTGCCGTGGACGTCTTGTTTTCTCAGTTTTGGGGACTTGGACTGCGGGCGTAACAGTGGCGTGAAGTGGAAGTCAGTGCTCGTTTGCCCCTGGAAATCCTAGGGGCTCAAGGATTACGGAAAATCTACTGTGCCTGTGCTGTGCAGACAGAACAGCAGGGATTGGAGAGGATGGACTCCAATCATGGAAGAAGTCCTCCTGCGGGTCAGCGGTTACAACGGTTTCTGTTTCTACAGAGAAAGCATTGGTGAAAGGAGAAGTCAGTCAGGGGGGCAATGCTGACTGCCGTCCGGTTCTAAAACCCCCATCTTCAGCAAGCACCACCCTAGTCAGTCGGCAGCCAGCAACATCAAGGCCAGACCCTCCACCCGCAGAGCAGGCTCAGATGCTAGTTAGCATTTTTTAGCAAAAAAGTGCTTTTTAATTAAGATGTGTACATTTTTTTAGACACAATGTTATTGCACACTTAATAGACAACACTGTGGAGTACACACACTTCCTATTTGTGCAGCCGCTGCTGCTGCTGAGCCGCTTCAGTCGCGTCCGACTCTGTGCGACCCCACAGACGGCAGCCCATTGGGCTCCGCCATCCCTGGGATTCTCCAGGCAAGAACACTGGAGGGGGTTGCCATTTCCTTCTCCAATGCATGAAAGTGAAAAGGGAAAGTGAAGTCGCTCAGTCGTGTCTGACTGAGCGACCCCATGGACTGCAGCCCACCAGGCTCCTCCATCCATGGGAGTTCCCAGGCAAGAGTACTGGAGTAGGATGCCTTCTCCATTGTTTGCACTAGGAAACCACAAAACTCATGTGATTCACTTTATCGCAGTGTCTGGAACTGAACCCCCAATATCTCCAAGACTACACCCCAAATCCCATTTTGTTTTATCTAGAGGTAAGTATACCGCATGATAACCCAGAGAAGAGGCGTGAGGAGGAAAACAGCAGATGCCCCAGCGGCGTCCAGGAGCAGACGGCGGAAGCAGTTCTGAGCCCTTGTTCCTGGGAGTCAGGGTCATTCGTGTTACTTTCATAGTGAAAGGGGACGGATCGGTTCGAACTGCATGCACCGAGCGCGGGGTTCTTGTGAGGACCCCGGGAGCAAGTCCAGTCCTCAGAGACTGGAAGATCTGTCTTATTTCCTGGAAAAGCCATCTGTCCCGCCCAGTCCACTCAAGGCCACATGACAGGGGGACCCCACACTCACCAGCCCGGTTCTGACCAGAGCTGTTAGACTTTCTAGAAATCAATGCCAGACTGCCTGGCTGATGAGAACATGTGGACTATGGAACAGACATGTTCCTAATTGTCGATGGAAATTAATTCATAGTTAATCCAAGAAAGAAAGAGAAAACATCATTCTAGCCCAGCTCAGGATTGTAACCCCAGAGACAGACCTTCCAGAAGCTCTGAGGACGGTTCCGATGTTAGAAGTGAAAACTCATGTATGTAAGTTTTTGAGACAGAGCTGCGCATCCTATCACACGTTACTGAGTTTACACATCCAGGTCCACACACATGAAGTGAGTCAGGGTCCTCATGGCCCACTGGCCCAGGAAGGAGGGCTCTCCTGAGGAGGGCAAGCTGCTGCAGCCAAGAGGGCGGGGCCCAGACAGAAAGTCTGTCCTCTAATCTTCCAGTGGCCGGTGGGGCCCGGCCGCCCACCGGGTACCTGCAGGGCAGGTCCTGAGACAGGAGATCTCCCAGATCACCCTCCTCAGCCCTCATCTATGGGAGGGTCAGCCACACTCTCCACCCCACCCCGTCCTCGGGAAGGGCACAGACACTCCTACTCACCAGCTAACCAGCCCCCTGCCTGCGTGTGGCCCTGCGAACCTGCCCACACAGCCTGAGGAGAGGGGGGCTTTGTCTGCCTCTCCCTAGAGGGCAAGAAATCAGGGAACTGTTCACACCTTGAATCCCCCAACTTTGGATGAATTCACAGTAATTACATTTAAAACGTGTCTGCCTTTAGGCCTTTCTGAGGCTTTCTAGACAAAAGCAGCTATTGATTGCTCCGCGATATTTGATTAGGCCCAACCTGGTGGCTCACTCTGCACAGGGGCGGGTGCAGGCTGTCCTGGGTGTGAGTCCCCGACTCCCCGGGGTTTTAACTGGGATCCTTGGCCTGAGGCTGCCCTGACCTCGCACTAGAGCACCCTCACGCCTCAGTACTGGGGGGCGTAGTGCACTGGACTCCTCCTGTTCCTGAGTCAATTCTGAATGAATTATTAAATAATTAACTGAAATTTAATTATTCATGAGGGCTTACCTCTTTGTTGAGTGATAAAAAATCCCCCTGCCAGGCAGGAGACACGGGTTCGATCCCTGGGTCAGGAAGATCCCCTGGAGGCGGAAACGGCGACCCACTCCAGTATTCTTGCTGAGAGAATCCCATGAACAGAGGACCCTGCAGATTTCAATCCATAGGGTCACAAGAGTCAGATGCAACTAAAAAACAATATCATTCATGAAAATTAATGCTAGTGATACTGACAATGGGTGGAGTTTGTTGGGTTTTAAGGAACCTGCTGACTGAACAGTGAACAGTTAAGTAACAGCAGTGCCTTCTGGAATTCCAGCTGAGTTATTTCAAATCCTAAAAGTTGCTGCTGTTAAAATGCTGCACTCAATATGCCAGCAAATTTGGAAAACTCAGCAGTGGCCACAGGACTGGAAAAGGTCAGTTTTCATCACATTCCCAAAGAAGGGCAATGCCAAAGAATGTTCAAACTACCTTACAATTGCACTTATTNTCAATATGCCAGCAAATTTGGAAAACTCAGCAGTGGCCACAGGACTGGAAAAGGTCAGTTTTCATCACATTCCCAAAGAAGGGCAATGCCAAAGAATGTTCAAACTACCTTACAATTGCACTTATTTCACATGCTAGCAAGGTAATGCTTAAAATCCTTCAATCTAGGCTTCAGCAGTATGTGAAGCAAGAACTTCAAGATGTGCAAGCTGGGTTTAGAAAAGGCAGAGGAACCAGAGATCCTGTTGCCAACATCCACTGGATCATAGAGAAAGCAAGGGAATTCCAGAAAAACATCTATTTCTGCATCATTGACTACACTAAAGCCTTTCACTGTGTGGATCACAGCAAACTGTGAAAAAATTCTTAAAGAGATGGAAATATGCCGGGGTCCAGCCCTGGTGGATCCAGGGTGATTTGAAGGTGGGGATGGAGTCAGCTCCTTGGAAAAATACATATTTAATTGTAGATATAGAGAGAGGTTAGAAACAGATAGTGTAGTAGGAAATATTAATGGAGAAAAAGAGGCTGAATAACTTGGTTTACGTGGAATACCAATCACCACCTACGTAGGCCACAGGCGACAGACATGAAAGGAGAAATTGACAGTAACACAATAATAGTAGGAGACTTTAACACCCCACTCACACCAACGGGCAGACCATCAAAGCAGAAAATTAATAAGGAAACCAAGCCTTAAATGATACAATAAATGAGATGAATCTCATTGATATCTTCAGGGAATTCCATCCAAATGCAGACGAATACACTTTCGTAAGTGCACATGGAACATTCTTCAGGATAGATCACATTTTGGGTTACAAATCAAACCTCAGTAAATTGAAGCAAATTCAAGTTGCATCAAGTATCTCTAGCCACACTGCTATAACACTAGATATCAGTTACAAGAAAAAAGTGTAAGAAACACAAACACATGGAAGCTAAACAACACATTTCTAAATAACCAACAGGTTACTGAAGAAATAAAAAGGGAAATCAGAAAATATCTAGAAACAAATGACAATGAAAACACAACTCAAAACCTATGGGATGCAGCAAAAGCAGTTCTAAGAGGGAAGTTTATAGCAACACAATCCTACCTTGCCGGGGTCCAGCCCAGTGGATCCAGGGTGATCCGAAGGTGGGGAAGGAGTCGGCGTCCTTGGAAAAATACATTAATTACAGATATAGAGAGAGATTCGAAGCAGATAGTGTAGTAGGAAAATTAGTGGAGAAAAAGAGGCTGAATAACTTGGTTTACGTGGAATAGCATCCATGCGCCAGATGGGAATTCAGCCAGAAAAATGGGGAGCAAGAAAGAATGACATGGGGGAGTCAGTCTTTCCAGAAACTGATCCCATTTCTTTATTTTTCAGGTTTTCTTATATACCTTTTGTTGCACATAGGGATGAATACAGAGTCACATGGGGGTCAGCAGTCCTGACCTTTATCAAAATCAGGTGCTTTATATATAAAAAGTTCTTAGGGGTTTTACATCATCTTCTGGCCATGAGGCTTGCTGACATTTACAACCCTTTCTTTCTGATAACCAAAAAACTTATTTTTTCCAAGGGTGTTTTTTCTTAAACCAGGCACCACCCTCCAAATAAAGTTGCATTCCTACAGGGTGAGGGTGTAGTGAGTTACAATCAAGAAAAGAATTAATTTAACCCAAGGTTACCATGATTAATCTTAAAGGTTAATACTTATTTCTCCTATATGCTAGTTATATTCATTATAAGAGCAGGGAATATGGAGATTTAGCAGCAAACATCAGCCCAACAAATGAAAATCCTTCACCAATGTTCCCCTTAAGATCTATCTAGTCTTAAGATAGTGATAAAGTTACATTTTTACATAGCAAGGACACAATGATTTATAACAAAGTGCAGTGATCTATAACAAAAGAGAAAATTCATTAACTCAAAAAATCTAGTATTGCTAACCTTAAAAACTACTATATTTCCTTTTCTATATTCCAAATACATTGATTAACATATTCCCAGGTNAAGAGTCCGAAATGCAGTACTTGGATGCAATCTCAAAAACGACAGAATGATCTCTGTTCGTTTCCAAGGCAAACCATTCAATATCACAGTTATCCAAGTATATGCCCCAACCAGTAACGCTGAAGAAGCTCAAGTTGAACGGTTTTATGAAGACCTACAAGACCTTGTAGAACTAACACCCAAAAAAGATGTCCTTTTCATTATAGGGGACTGGAATGCTAAAGTAGGAAGTCAAGAAACATCATTGACTCAACAATGAGAAAAGCCCTATGCTAATTAAGACCTTCAAAATACTCCAAAACTCTCTGTGCTGTTTATGGTTGAGAGGTAGTAAACAATCATGTGCCAGCAGAAAGGTTTGACCTGAGACACCCTTGTCCCGCCCAGGGCAGGGAATTAGCAGTAATTATTGGCACAACAAATGAAAAAACCCTTCACCAATATAATTCCTAACCAACCCACTATACTAATAATTTCTAACTTCCCAAAAGAATTTGCCTTTAGTAAGTCTAAAACATCTCGTGCCTCTCATGGTTGGGAGACTGTAGACAATCACATGTGGCCGGACAAACCTACACATGCAGGCTAGATAACCTTCAGAGTTCGTAAGTTAAAACACTCTTGTCACGTCCAGGAGTTTTTATTAACTTGGAGCTGCAAATTAACTCCTTCTTCGAAAGAAATGGTTATGGGGGAGAGCCCCCCATAAAGTACTCTGGTTTAGGAGTAGATGCTCAGAAACAGGGGGTTTCCTGAGGCTTGATCATGCCTTTGCGTATGCCAAGCCTCCTTCCTCATGACCTTTGCCATGGGCGGAGTTCCTCACGCTGGCCCCCGGCACTAATGGACCTTTCATACAGATGGAATCCTATGAAGTTTTTTGTGACTGGTTTCCTTCATGTAGCATAATGTTTTCAAAGTTCATGTTGTAGCATGTATCAGTACTTCATTCTTTTATGACTGAATAATATTCCATTGTGTGGATATACTACATTCTGTTTCTCTATACATCAGTTGATGAGCATTTAAGCTGTTTCTACTTTTGGCTATTATGAATAAAGTGAATTGTTCTGGGCATATACCTAGCAGTGAAATTGCTTGCTCATATGGTAACTCTAAGTTTCTGAGGAATTGGCAAATTGTATTTTCCAAGAAGATGATACCATTTTATATTTTCATTAGTGATTCATAAGAGGATATAAAGTGGTGCAGCCACTTTGGGTATGTAGAATATCTCATTGAGGGTTTGACTTGCATTTCTCCAATGACTAATAATTGCTTACAAACGCCCATAGAGTCAAAGCTATGGTTTTTCCAGTAGTCATGAGTGGATGTGAGAGGTGGACAANATTCATAAGAGGATATAAAGTGGTGCAGCCACTTTGGGTATGTAGAATATCTCATTGAGGGTTTGACTTGCATTTCTCCAATGACTAATAATTGCTTACAAACGCCCATAGAGTCAAAGCTATGGTTTTTCCAGTAGTCATGAGTGGATGTGAGAGGTGGACAATAAAAAAGGCCGAGCACCTTTTTTATTAATGCCTTCAAACTGTGGTGTTGGAGAAAACTCTTGAGAGTCCCTTGGACAGCAAGGAAGTCAAACCAGTCAATCCTAAAGGAAATCAACCCTTGGATTGGACTGATTCATTGGAAGGACTGATACTGAAGCTGAAACTCCAATACTGTGGCCACCTGATGCGAAGAGCTGACTCATTTGAAAAGACCCTGACGCTGGGAAAAATTGAAGGCAGAAGAAGGGGACGACAGAGGATAAGATGGTTGGACGGCATCACCGACTCAATGGACATGAATCTGAGCAAGCTCCAGGAGTTGGTGAAGGACAGGGAAGCCTGGCATGTTGCAATCCATAGGGTCACAAAGAGTCAGACAGGACTTGAGTGAACAACAAGAAGAATATCTCATTGAGTTAGTTGCATTTCCCCGATAATAATGTTGAGTGTCTTTTCATGTACTTACTGATGACTGGTATATCTGCTTTGGGAAAAAATGTCTACTGAGATCATTTGCCCATTTAAAAATAGGATTATTTGTCTTTTTATATTGCGTAATAAGGGTTTGTCATATATTCTGATAACACATCCCTTAGCAGATATATGATTTGCAAATGTTTTCTCCCATTGTGAATTATTTCCTAATTTTGTTGATAATGCCCTTTGAAGCATGGAAGCTTTAAAGTTTAATTAAAAGTGTATGTTACTGGGACTTCCCTGGTGGTCCAGCAGCTAAGNTTCTCCCATTGTGAATTATTTCCTAATTTTGTTGATAATGCCCTTTGAAGCATGGAAGCTTTAAAGTTTGATTAAGTGTATGTTACTGGGACTTCCCTGGTGGCCCAGCGGCTAAGACTCCACACTCAGAATGCAGAAGGCTTGGGTTGGATCCCTGGTCAGGGGACTAGATCCCAGATGCTGCAACTAAGAGTTCACATGCCACAGCTAAAGATCCTTTATGCCATAAGGAAGACTGAAGATCTTGCATGCTGCAACTAAGACCCAGCACAACCAAATAAATATATTTTTTTAATCACAATTTCTCAGAAATTCTGATTCAGTAGGTCTGTGGTGGAGTCATGGAACCAGCATTTTTAATGCAGGCATCAGGCATTTCCTGAGGCAATTTGGTCCACAGATGGAATTTCAGAGAACACATGTTCTTGACAAAACTTGATTCTCCATATTCCCTGCCAAACTGTTTTTACTTTAGTCTTTTTCATCCTCTAGAAATGGCACTATAGTCCATCCAATTTTTCACGTCTCGAACTTAAGAGTTATTAGTGATTCCCCCATGTTCCTCACCTCTTGCACCCAGCCCATTATCAAATCCTTTATACTCTATCCATTAAATGTATTCTTCATCTCTGCTCTTTTTCTCTGTATCTGTTGCCACCATCATCTCTCACTTTGGTTACTATAATATTCTCCCAACTTGCCTTCCTGCACTCTTTCTTGCCTCCTCCTATAATTCATTCTCTAATCAACAGTCAGCATGATTAAAAATAATTTTAACAACAAACCTGCACGTACTTAAAGTGCATACCTTTGTAAGTTTAACAATATATGTGCCTGTGAAACCATCACCACAATCAATATATTCATTCATGCATCACCCCCAAAAGTTTCTTCATATCCCTTGGTAATCCCTGGGTGCAAGAGGTGAGGAAGATGGAGGAATCACTAATAACTCTTAAGTTTGAGACTTGGAAAATTGGGTGGACTATCGTGCCATTTCTATAGTCCAATTTCTGTAATCCTTGTTTACTGTATCTCCCAAGTCACCTGTCCCCAGGCAACCACTGATCTGCTATATGTCACTACAGATTGCTTTGCATTTTCCAAAAGTTTCTGTAAATGAAACCATACAATATGTACTCTCTTTTGTATGGCTTCTTTCATTCAGCATAATTATTCATCCAGAACAATTATGATAATTATTAATATATAATTATATAATATTAATAATTATGATAATTATGATAATATAATCCAGATTCATCCAGATTTTAGGGTTTATTCCCCTTTTTTGTTTCCTTGCTCAGCGTGTGTGCTAAGTCGCTACAGTTGTGTCCAACTCTTTGCAACCCTATGGACTGTAGGCTCCTCCTCTGTCCGTGGGACTAGATTAGGACTCTGCACATTCACCACCAAGGGCCCAGGTTCAATCCTTGTTCAGGGAAATAAGATCCCAGAAGCTGCCTGGTGCAGCCAGTTAAAAAGAGAGATGAAGAGAGAGTAAAACTAAAAAGCAGAGTCCAACCCTGGGGTCCAACCCCAGTCTCCTATGTCTCCTGCACTGGCAGGTGGGTTCTTTGCCACCAGTGCCGCCTGGGAGCCATCTCCTCGTGCAGGGGCCATGCTAATCTTTGTAACATTCCAGTTGTAGTATATGTGCTGCTGAAGCAAGCACTAGGGTTGCTTCCTTCTAAATACTGAGTAGTTTCCCATGGTAGGGAAATGCCAGTTTGTCCAATCACTTGTTGAACTTTGGGGATGTTTCCAACGTTTCATGAGTACAAGTGAAGTTGTAAAGTCTATGTATAGGCACATCTTTTTCTTTTTACTGGCTAAGTGCCTAGTAGTAGAGTGAATGGAACATATAGTCATGTTTTTATGTTGTTGTTGCTTTTTTTAAAGAAGCTACCAAACTATTTTCCAAAGTGGCCTGATCATTTAGATTCCCACTAGTATCATATGAAAACTCCAGTTCCTCTATGCCATCACCAACACTTGGTTTGGGTCAGGTCAGCAGCTCAGTTGGTAAAGGATCTGCCTGCAGTGCAGGAGACCTGTGTCCTATCCCTGGGTCAGGAAGATCCGCTGGAGAAGGAAATGGCAGCCCACTCCAGGATGCTTGCCTGGAGAATCCCATGGACAGAGGAGTCTGGCGGGCGATAGTCCGTAGGGTCGCAAAAGTTGGACACGACTGAGAAACTAAACCACCACCACCAGTAAGTGTTTAGTGAGTATCTCTCTGTAGTGTTGGTTTTTGCTTCCCTAATGACCAACTCCATTGACTATCTTCAACGTTATTATTTACCATTTGTGTATCTTTTGTAAAGTGTATGGTCTAATCTTTTGCCCATTTGTATGCTGAGTTTCTTATTCTCGAGCTTTGAAAGTTCTCTATATTTTCGGATACAAATCTTTTATCGAATATTTAATTTGCAGATTAGTCTTTGCTTTATGTTTTTACTCTTTCTCTATCTCTCTTTTTTAACTGGCTGCTCCATGCAGCTTCTGGGATCTTACTTCATTCCCTGACCAAAGATTGAACCTGGGCCCTTGGTGGTGAATGTTCGGAGTTTTAATTGCTGGATCACCCGGGAATTCTCTTTATTCTCTTAAGAATGTCTTTTGAAAACACAGTTTAAAAATTGTTGATGAAGTACAGTATATCAGTGTGTTCTTTTGTAGATCATGTATTTGGTGTCATATAAAAAAATTTGCCTAAATCAAAGTCAAAAAAACTTTCTCCCTTTTTTTCTTCTTGGCCCTTTATAGTCTGGGGTTTTACATTTAGGTCTATTATCCATTTTGAATTAATTTTTGCATATGATGTGAGATATGGATCAAAGTATGTTTTTGTGACTTTGGTTTTGAATATAAATATACATCTATCAATATTTAGCAACATTTGTTGAAAGACTCTTTTCTCTGCCTCAACTGCCTTTGTACCTTAAAAAAAAAATCTATCCAGTTTCTAATAGTTAAGACATGGAAGCAACCTAAATGTCCATTGACAGATGAATGGATAAAGAAGATATGTGTGTGTGTGTGTGTGTGTGTGTGTATGTATTACATATATATATACACACAATGGAATACTTGTTGTTTAGTCACTAAGTCACCTCTGACTCTTTGGTGACCCCATGGACTTGTAGCTTGCCAGGCTCCTCCGTGCATGGGATTTTGCAAGGAAGAACACTGGAGTGGGTTGCCATTTCCTTCTCCAGGGGATCTTCCCTACCCAATGATTAACCCTTGTCTCCTGCATTGGCAAGCAGTTTCTTTACCACTGAGCCATCAGGGAAGCCCACAGTGGAATACTACTCGGACTTTATGCCGTTTGCAGCAACATGAACGGACCTAGAGATTACCATATTAAGTGAAATCAGTCAGAGAGATGTCACATGATATTACTTACTTGTGGAATCTAAAATATGATACCAATTAACTTATTTGTAAAAGGCAAGCAGACTCACAGACATAAAAAGCAAGCTTACAGTTACCAAAGGGGAAAGACGGGGAGGGATAGATTAGGAGTTTGGATTTGCAGATACAAACTGTCATATATAGAATAGGTAATCAACAAGATCCTACTGTATAGCACAGGAAACTATATTCAACCTCCTATAATAAATCATAATGGAAAATAATACACACACATATATGTATATGTACATACATGTAACTGAATCACTTTGCCATACACCAGAAACTAATACAACGTTGTAAATCAACTGTACTTCAATTTTTAAAAAAGATTTATCCATATATGTGTAAGTCTATTTTTGGACTCTCTACCCTGTTTCATTGATCTATTTGATGTTGATGACAAGACCACATTACATATATATATATATATCACAGTATATATATTTTTTGTTTATATCTGTTTTAATCTTTAATTTCTCTCAATAATGCTCTGTAATTTTAAGTGCACAGGCCTTTTTTCTTTTTTTGGCTGTGTCACGTCACTTGTAGAATCTTAGCTCCCTCCCTGGGGACTGAACCCAAGCTCAAGACAGTGAAAGCACCAGGTCCTAACACGGGACTGCCCGAGAACTCCGCAAATGCACAAGACTTGTGTATCTTTTGTCAGATGTATCCCTAAGGACTTCATTTTCTGATGTTATCAATAACAATAGTGTTTTTATAGCTCCGATTACTGCATGTTTGGAGAAGACTCTTGAGAGTACCCTGGACTGCAAGGAGATACAACCAGTCCATCCTAAAGGAGATCAGTCCTGGGATTTCTTTGGAAGGAATGATGCTGAAGCTGAAACTCCAGTACTTTGGCCACCTCATGAGAAGAGTTGACTCATTGGAAAAGACCCTGATGCTGGGAGGGATTGTGGGCAGGAGGAGAAGGGGACGACAGAGGATGAGATGGCTGGATGGCATCACTGACTCGATGGATTTTGAGTGAACTGCGGGAGTTGGTGATGGACAGGGAGGCCTGGTGTGCTGCGATTCATGAGGTTGCAAAGAGTCAGACACGACTGAGTGACTGAACTGAACTGAGCTGAACTGCATGCTTGTTGCTAGCATATAGATGTACAATTGCGTTTTGGGTGTTGATATTGTGCAGTCTTGCTAAATCATTTGTCAGTTCTCATAGTTCTTTAGAGATTCCATTGGATTTACTAAATAGATGTTCAGGTTATCTGTGGATAAAGAGAATTTTACTTCTTCTTTTCCAATTGGTGTATGCTTTTGTTCGTGATTAATTTCATTGGTTAGTAGGCATGACAATCTACAAATATCATTACTTATTCCATTCAACTTTACCATTAAGTATGATGCCAGCTCTAGGATTATTTTTAAATAGTCTGACAAAATATACATAACATGCTATTTATCATTTTAAAGTGTACAATTCAGTGGCATTAAGAGCATTCATGTTTTGCAAACATTACTATGATTTGGTTCTAGAACTTTTTGAAGTGAAGTGAAGTGAAGTGACTTAGTCGTATCCAACCCTTTGCAACCCCATGGACTGTAGCCTACCAGGCTTCTCCATCCCTGGGATTTTTCAGGCAAGAATACCGAAGTGGCTTGCCATTTCCTTCTCCAGGGGATCTTCTTGACCCAGGGATTGAACCCAGGTCTCCCATATTGCAGGCAGACGCAGAAGGGAACCTGGTGACCATTAAGTAGCCACTACCCATTCCTCTTTCTCCAAGCTCCCAGAAGCCTCTAAAATGCCACCCATCTCTATGTTTTTTTAAGTTGGCTTCTCTTTTGTTGCTGAGTTGTAAGAGTTAGCTGTAGGTTTTTAATAGATGCCCTTTATAGATTGAAGAAGTTCCTTTCCATTCATCAGTTCAGTTCAGTTCAGTCACTCACTCAGTCATGTCCAACTCTTTGCAACCCCACGAACCGTAGCACGCCAGGCCTCCTTGTCCATCACCAATTCCCTGAGTCCACCCAAACCCATATCCATTGTGTCGGTGATGCCATCCAAGCATCTCATCCTCTGTCGTCCCCTTCTCCTCCTGCCTTCAGTCTTTCCCAGCATCAAGGTTTTTTCCAATGAGTCAACTCTTCACATCAGGTGGCCAAAATATTGGACTTTCAGTTTCAACATCAGTCCCTCCAATGAACACCCAGGGCTGATCTCCTTTAGGATGGACTGGTTGGCTCTCCTTGCAGTCTAAGAGGGGCCGGCTTTGGGGGCAGGAGGCGGGGGTGGGGCCGCCGGGCTGGGGGAGGGGCCGTAATGCAGCCGAGAGCCCGCGGATGCGGAGGAGCTCGGCGCGGGCTGGGTCCGCGCCCTCCGTGATGCTGCGCCCCCCCCACCCCCACCCCCGCTGGAGGGCCTGAGGTCCCCGCGCTCTCGCCTCCGGTCCTCCTGTGCGGTCACAGCCGAGGGGACGCTCCTCTTGGCCGGTTCCCAGGGCGAGGGGCGCTGAAGGCCCGGGGTCTGTAAGGGGACCACACCCCCTTCTCTGCATCCCTGGGGCGGAGGTCCCGGTGCGGCCGCAGGGCGGGGGGCACACGCGTCTCTGTGGGTCCAGCACGCCCAGGACCGTGGCGACAGCGCCGACCAGTGGTGTTGGGGTGGGCAGGTCACTGCGGGCCTGGGGGCCTGGATGACCATCGGGAGACCCCAGAAGCCGGGCGCCAGTGTGAGCCCCCTGCCCTTGGAGGGGGTGGTCCAGAGGCAGCGGCCGCAGACCCTCAGGACCAAGGGTGACTGGGCCTCGAGCCCCTAAATCAGGTGCCCAGAGGGAAGTTCACTGAGCCCGCAGGGACAGTGGCCAGCCCTGAAGTTCTCTGCTGCGGCCCTGTCCGGCCTGAGCCATCCAGGGACAGCTTTGCATCTCAGAAACAATTTCAGTTTATCTAGAAGCTGGAAATGGTGAGGTGACCAGCACTTCGGTGGGGGCTGCCCCAGGGGAGGCCACAGGGCTGAAGACAGAGGGGACCGCTATGGGTACCACAGCCCCTCAACCGCTGCCTCCTGGGGAGGGGGGCGGTGCATTCTGCCCTACGAGAGGGGCCTCACCAGTGTAGACAGAACACTGAGGGTGAGAGGGCGGATCCAGCCCTAGGAGTGAGGTCTCATCCAGTGTAGACAACACTGAGAGTGGGAGGGCGGATCCTGCCCTAGGAGTGAGGTCTCACCCAGTGTAGACGGAACTCTGGAGTTGTGTCCTGTTCCAGTGGCTGGTGTGTCAGAGATGGCGGGGGCCTGGTCGCGGTGCTCTGGCTGGCTCTGCCCGGCTGTGTGAGTGTCAAGCCTCAGGTCCGGTGCCGTGTGGCCATCCACATGGCCTGGAGCCTTCCGCGCTCTGGTGTCACATGGGGTCCCTATGGGCAGGATGCTGACATCAAAACCCACCCCTGTCCCTCCGTCCAGGCAGCCCCTCTGTGGGTACCCCTCCGCATCCTTCCCCCTCACCTAGAGTCAGCCTGAGGTCTAATCTAGCTTTCATCTTCCCTGGGTGGGGGGCTCTCCAACCACAACCAGAGGGGCTTGTATCTTCCTGAGGAGGTGGTGGTGGTCTCCCCACCTCCGCAGCTTGTGCTAAGCAGGCCCGAGCATCTCGTCCAGAGATCTAATGGCACCGCAGGAAAGGGTCACTGCGGGACCCCAGGGGTCGGCTGGCCGCTGTGCCCCACCACCCTCCCCTGCACACCCTCAGCTCAGTGGGAGACCATGTGTCTGCTGCCTCTTAACTCTTATTTTATTGGAGTGTAACACACATACAGAGCGCCTGGGAGACACGTGGTCAGCTCGGGGGATGGTCATGGCTTGAGCTTCCACGACACCAGGGCTCTCCATGGAGATGGAACACGCAAGCAGGGCAGCCAGGGCAGCCGTGGCGGGGGTCGATGCCCGCCAGGCACCCGGGCAGCCCCCCTGGAGGGGACCCCAGGGGAACGACGGGAGGCACCGCCCTTCATACCCATGGGGAGCGGTCAGGGCTGAACTTGCACAGGTACATTATCCAGAGGATGCAGACAGCCAGCGAGACCCAGATCCAGACCTCTTCGTAGGGGTCGAAACAGAAGCCCTCGGCCCAGCAGAAGCCCTCGTCCCCGGGGGGTGGGAGGCGGAACCTGGACGCCCGGGGCCCCGGCTGCTTCCGCTTCTTGGACGAGCCCCAGGGCTCCAGGCCGTTGCCTTGAGGGCCCCTGACCTTGCGCCCAGAACCCTTGCTTTGGATGATGCTGAAGGCAGAGAAGGGGACTGTGATGGTGCCCTCGCCCAGGGGCACCCAGCAGCCTGCATCGGTCCCCGGGAGGCACTCACGGCCCGTGGCAGGAGGGCCACCGCCACCAGCCACCGGCCCTTTGCCTCGGGGCCACCGCTAGAGGAGGCCGCCACGCTGCCCTCGTAGGCGAACATGAACGGGAAGGTGAGGGAGCCATACGCCAGGTAGAATGCATCGGCGTCTTCCAGGAGCACGTCGGTCAAGGAGGAGGGAAAGGTGACCGAGCCCTCCCCGTTGTCCATGAGGCCGACGATGTGGGTCATGGGCCACGGGCTGCCTCCAACCGGGACGAGCCTGGTGCTGCCAGACAGGGTGCTCCAGTCGGCATCCTCAACCTCGCCCTCGCCCTCGTCCCTGTCCTCATCAGGTTCAGAGACGCAGCCAGGCCCTTTGTAGATGAAGCCTGTGGTTGCCTTCGCGCCGCTGAGCAGGAGCCCCTTGCTGTGGAAGACGGGGGCTTTGATGTTCACCGGGAAGCGTCTGCCCTTGGACGTGGCCTTGGAGCTGGCGGGCAGTTGGAGGGAGCCCCTGCCAATGATGTGCTGGCCGCCGGAGGGCTCACCCGCCAGCCCCCGGGCCCTGCGCCCGAGGGAGAAGGGGATGGTGATAACCTCCTCGGCCCGGCCACAGAAGTCCCTGCCCTCGGCGATGGGGCTCCTGATGAAGTCGGCCACGTGCAGGGGAACGGCAATGGCGTCGGGGGTGCAGCCCCACGGGCGGTCGACAGGCAGCCCGCGGCCCAGCGTGCGCAGCTGCCTGCTGGCGGCGGCGGCCTCATCGTCGCCGCTGGAGTACAGGGTGAACCTGCCCTTGACACTACCGGCGCTCCTGCCCTCGGGCCCCCAGGCGGGGTCAGGTGGCTGCTGGAAGAAGCAGACCCCCAGGTCGCAGGTCTCACAGCGCTCTCCGAAGCAGACCTCGGGGCCCTGGTTGGAGCCGGGACCCTCCGCGTAGCACTTGTGCGCGATGAACCGCACCAGCTTGCCCAGGAAGAGCCACACATTCAGCAGGCTGACGCGGCACTCGGCCCCGCCGGGCGGGCACAGCCGGCACCGCTGGCCCCAGACTCGCATCTTGACCAGCCCGCGCCGGCTGGCCTCGTCCCACCACAGGTGGAAGAGCGTGCACGTGGGCCGAGGCCCAGCCCCACTGGCAGCGGCCACACTGGAGCCTGAGGAGGAGAAAGGCTGGTGGGCGAGGCGCGAGCCTGCCCTGCGAGCCCCTGAAACCCCACAGGCCGTGCGCGCCCCCGAGGCCCCCGAGACTGAGGAGCCCGAGGAGGCCTTCCGTCCTTTGGCCCTAGCATGGCGCAGGTGGCCAAGCGCGCCGCCTGGGCCCCCCCAGGCTCAGCGCTACGTCCGCGGCTGCTCTGTCCCAGCGATGCGGGTCTCAGCACCCCTAGGAGACACCACCAGGACCCTGCGGGAGGGGGGGCCATCTGTGGTGCCCAGGGGGTAGGGCAGGGAGCCGCAGAAAGGGCCTGGGGAGCCCGTCCCCCAGGAGAGGGGCCATGGGGGGGTGAAGGGAGAACTGGACGTGAGGGGTGGCTAGGGGGCTGGGTGGCCCTGTGGCCCTGGGCCAGCGCATCAGGACTGCATGTCCAGCCTTCATGCGCAACGGTGCTGCTGCAGGGGCCAAGCTCTGTGTCCCCGTCTCTCCAACAGAGTGATTCTCAGGCCGATCCACCGGACTTTCCCCTGATGGTGGGCTTTCCACCCCCCACACCCCCGCCTGCAGCCTCTGGCCACGCATGGCTGGGGAGCACCTGGACACGCATGGTGTCCTTGGGACCGAACTTCCTCCTGTATTTGTTAATTAAGCGGCGCACCATGGCTGGAAGTGGAGACGTGGGTCTGCACTGGTGGCCGTCCCACCAGCTAGTGCGTCTGTGTCTATAGAAACCAGACACCAGCCAGTGCTCAGGGTGCTCGTCCAGGCCGTGTGCAGCGGCTCCCCCAGGGGACAGTTACGCTTGGGAAGGAGCCTCCGATGCTGTCACTTGCTGACTCCTGGGAAAGCCAGCCTCTCACCGCACTCCTGACCCCCGGCGCTTCAGACGCTGGGGAGCAGGGGCATCCGTGTCAAAGGACAGCTGCCCATGGGGTCCACATGGCCCCCTCTCCCGCTGGACTCCCAGCTGGCCCCTGGGAGACCCCGCAGCCGGTCTGGCCCATGGCTGCTTGTCTGACACTGGCTATCCTCATGAGGGAGGGCACGGCTCGCATGGGGACCCACGGTCCCCGGGGCTCCCGAGGTGGCCCCTGCTCAGCCACAGCCCGGGCCAGGACCACCTCCTCCTTCTTGGGCCCAAGCCCTCCGGCTCCATCCACTCAGGCCCTCTGCAGGGCAGGGCAGAGACCCACCCTGCTCCAGCTGTCAGCGCTGCCGTGGAAACGAGGAGATGCTGCGGTGAACAAAGTCTGCCACAGGCGGCCGGCCATCCCCCCTCCCGCCAGCCTCCCCTGGGCCGGGCCCCCGACTGGCCTGGAGGTGCCCAGCAGGCAGGGACTCAGCTTGCTTGCGCGCAGGTAACAGACATACTGCTCCCCCAACCCCCGCTGCCTAGAAGGGACGAGGGAGCTCCCGGCCTGCCCACCCACCTGTTGGGTGCCAAGGCCAGGCAGACGCACGCCCGCTCCTGCCTCCCTCAAGGCCCAGGCCACATCCAGCACTGGTTGGTGGCAAGACAACCTCGCCCCCCACCCCGCCTTCTGGGACCCCACAGGAGGCCCCCCAGCCGCACCTCGAGAGCCCCCGAAGCTGGTACTGGAAACCACTACTGTCCAGGTGCCCTGAAGCCAGATTCTCCTGGGGTACCAGCTCCCAGCTGTCCTGGGGCTTCACCTGGGCCATCAGCTGGGCCAAAGTCTTGGCCCACACGTCCGCCCCGTCCATGCTGTTTGGATCCGCATTGCGGTCTGAGGGCTACGCCAGCTTGGGCTCCAGGCGAGCACCCACCCGCCTCCAGCATTGGCCAGTCACCGCCTTGACAACCACCCAGTCTCCATGGCAACCGGGTTTGTCTCAGAGCAATGAGAAATGGGCCTCTTTTTCTGATCCCTTCGAGTATTTTTTATTACGCAAGCAGTGGATTTTCGTTTTAGGAAAAATTGGAAGCAGGTAAATAAAAAGGACGACACACACGATGATAAAAGTCGCTCATCGTCCCCTCTGTGGGGCTGACGTCCACACGTCTCTGGTGCCTGCAGGGAATCACACGGAGCACCTTGCCCGCAGGCCGGCTCCTGTCCCCCAGCACGCCGCGGGACCCATGCTTCTGAACATCTGGCGTTGCCCGGCCCGCAGCTGGGGTGCAGTCTGCCTACCCGGCCTTGATCCTTGAATTCGATGCCAAGTTTGCCATCATGAGCAAAGCTCTGAGGAACTTTGCTGAACGTGTATCGTTGTGAATTTTCCCATTACTTTTCTCCAAACTTTTTATCAGCTAGAAAGTCACCTTCATGTTAAAATACTTTAAACACAGTCAATGCACAGCTTCACGAATGCCTCTAAGCTCTTAGCTCAGCACCTGAAGGAGCCGGGCCCCCATAAGTGTCCGAATGCCCCCAGACCCTGGAGCCCATCCTTTCCCGCTGGGGCAGCCCATCGGGGACACCAGGGAGCCTCCTGGAAGAGGAGCCCGCGGCCCGTGAGCTGTGCCTCTGTTCTGTGTGCAGACCTCAGCACAGCAGGTCAGGGCTTGGTGATGGTGCGACAGGTGGCCAGGCTCAAGGACAGAACCACTGCGGGTAGGACAGGGTGGGGAGGGGCCTGCACCCAGAAAGCCAAGGGAGCAGCCTCCTCCGCGGGCCCAAGGCCCTGACACGGGCTCGTGATGACAAGATGAGAAGGCTCCGGCCAACGAGGGAGACAGGGACGTCGGCTGGAGGGCCTGTGCTCAGCAGCCAGTGAGCCCCCAGCGCCCACAGGCAACGGGAAGAGACACTCCCCCAGGCTGTGGCAGCTCCTGGCACAGAGCTGGCCTGCTCCACAGGGCCCTCCCAGAATGAGGTCCTGGGCTCCACGCCTGGGCCGCTGGCCCCCCTCCCCACCCTGGGCCTGTCCACACAGACAGGCTGCCTGCTCTGTGCCCCCCTCCCCAAGGGCCACGTCACCTGCCCGACAGCTGTCTCCAGGCTCTGGAGTCGCTGCGCACACTCTGCTGGGAGCAGGCCTCACAGGCTGGGCATTCCTGCAGCCTGTCCACTCCCTGAGCCACCAAGAAATTCTAGCGTGCAAACCTGATGTGCCCTTTGGCCAAGGAGTGCTCTCTGCATGAGGCCCACTCAGCTCCACGGGGGCCTCCCACCCGCAACTCTGCCTCTACTCCGCATGCTGAACAGTTTCTTCTCATTTTTCTCCCTCGTCTATGTCCAGCCCACAGCTGACCCTGTCAAGTGGCTTGTTTCTCAACAAACTCTCTTTCAATTGGGTGACCTCTGTCTGCCTTGCAGCTAAGTGTGAGAGTGAGACAGAGCAGGAAAGTATTGGGAGGTGCCTCAGGGAAGGTCCCATAATATTAGACCAGGTAACCAGGGAGAGTCCCAATTTTCCCATTCCACCTTCACCTTCTCTGCTCACCAATGCAGAGATGATGACATGGCGGCTGGCACTCCTGCGGACACCTTAGATGACAAGGTGACCTTGCAGATAGAAGCCACTGCTGAGGAAGAAGCAAGAGAGACCCTGGATCCTTGAGGGCAGTTGGGGTCCCGATGCCACTTCAGGGTCGCGTACCCCTGGGTCTCTTCTTTAAGAGAGAAGGGAACTTCTAGCCGTCACTGCTTTCTTTGTTGTTGGTCAGTCGCTCAGTCGTGTCCAACTCTTGGTGACCCCATGGACTGCAGCACTCCAGGCTTCCCTGTCCTTCACGATCTCGCAGAGCTTGCCCAAACTCATGGCCATCAAGTTGGTGATGCCACCCAACCATCTGATCCTCTGCCGTCCCCTCCTGCCTTCAGTCTTTCCCAGCTCCAGGGGTTTTTCTAATGAGTTGATTCTTTGCATCAGGTGGCCAAAGTATTGGGGCTTCAGCCTCAGCATCAGCCCTTCCAATAAACACTCAAGACCGATCTCCTTCAGGATGGACTGGTTGGATCTCCTTGCAGTCCCAGGGACTCTCAAGAGTCTTCTCCAGCACCACAGTTCAAAAGCATCAATTCTTCGGTGCTCAGCTTTCTTTATAGTCCAACTCTCACATCCATACAAGACTACTGGAAAAACCACAGCTCTAATTATATGGACGTTTAAAGTGATATGTCTGTTCTTTAATACGGGGTATAGTTTTGTCATAGCTTTTCTTCCAAGGAGAAAGCATCTTTTAATTTCGTGGCTGCAGTCATCGTCCGCAGTGATTTTGAAGTCCAAGAAAATAAAATCTGTCACTGCTTCCACTTTTTCCCCATCTATTTGCCATGAAGTGATGGGAATGGATGCCATGATCTTAGATTTTTTGAATATTGAGTTTTAAGCCAGTTTCTTCACTCTCTTCTTTCACCCTCATCAAGAGGCTCTTTAGTTCCTCTTCGCTCTCTGCCATTAGGGTGGTATCGTCTGTATATGTTACCTTAGGGCAGCTTTTCCTGGAAAGTTTTTGGTTATCACCCAGCCAATCATTGCAATTCTAAGATCCTGAGTTTCGCTGGTCAGTCTGGGCTGTGCTGTGTGCAAGCTCTCCTCCTCCCGATGGCCCCTCCAGGCACAGTGGCCCTGGCTGTGCCTGCCCTGTGCTGGGCGTGGGCCCCTCACGCTGCCAAGACCAGACCACCCCAGGACAGCCACAGGCCCCTCTTCTCCAGACCTCCAGCTGTCTCTGACTCTGGAGGAGAGTCTAGCAATGGTGACTCACCACCCTGTCCCGGAAAATAACCTTTGGGTGGTGATACGAGGAGCCAGCCACCTCTGACCTTTCACTCAGGACCCCCTCAGCCTATCCCGGAGGTGCAGAAGGCAGGGAGGTCAGCCTTCACACACCTTTATATGGCTGCCCATTTATCTGTCCCCCCAAACCCACGAGCCCAGCCCCCCGACGAATGCTGCTTACAGGGTCTCTAACAGATCCGTCAGCCATAAACATCTCCTCCTCTTGGCAGAGAAATGAGGGGCGAGGCAGAAAGCAGCACCAGCACGCACGGGAGGTGTGTTCTGGAGCCGGGGTCTGTGTGAGTCCAGCCTGGAGGAGGGGTCAGAGAGGCCCTTCCACTGAAGGACAGGCTCCCACAGCAGGGTCAGCGGCCACTCCCTTTGCCCTCCGCCCTCTGCCCTCCACCCTCTGCCCTAGGACCAGCCTCCCCAAGGCACTGACGACTCCAGGCCAGCTTGGATGGGGGGTGGAGAGAAGCGCCAGGAAACCAGGTACCATTTCCACACAGTCACCCCCCAAGGGAAGCAGCAAGGGCCGATCGCCCGGTGGACACGCTGTGGCCTCCTCCTCAGCTACACTCGCCCCCCAGCCAGGGCACGGGGGCGGCACCCACACAGGGGCCTCCGGTGGAACGTGAGAACGCAGACCTCCCGCAGTCCAGGTGAGCCCCCATCTGCCCCCACCTGGACCTGGCTGGCTTCCGGAAGCCCGCACCCGACCCTGGGCCAGACAACAGCCCGCTTTGGGGAGGGGTGGGAGTGGAGGAGGCAAGACAGCCCAGCAGGGAGGCGACAGACCTGGCCACCAGCTCAGGGTCGGGGGTCACAGGGTCTGTGAGGCCCCCAGCTGATGCTTTACTCCAGCAACCTTGGGCGTGGGCAGCAGATGAGTTAGGACAGACAGACAGACAACCAGGAAGAGAGCCGAGGGCAGAGTCTGTCTCAGTGCGTGCGGGCCGCCCTGCCCTCAGGCCTCCGCAGAGGGCTGCACTCCCTGCATCCTGGGCCCCGCAGCCCACCCGAG
Organism: Oreotragus oreotragus; assembly: GCA_006410675.1. NCBI lineage: Eukaryota > Metazoa > Chordata > Mammalia > Artiodactyla > Bovidae > Oreotragus > Oreotragus oreotragus. Next base: position 59,429 of record SJYX01015947.1, read on the forward strand.
GGCCCGAGCCCCAGCACACGGTCGAGGTGCATACACAGGGGCGCCAGCGGCAGCAGGCGCCGCAGCCCCATCCAGCCGGTCCATCCCTATGGTGTTTCCCAAGGACCAAGTCTCAGCACCCAGCCCAGCTGCTGCCGAGCGAGGGGCTGGCACCTCCCCCAGACCCCACAGGAGCCACGACATCGCGCAACAGCGGAAAAGGACAAGGGACCCGGGCGGCAGGCGGGGCACCTCTGACGGAGAGCACCCCAGCCCTGGGGGCAAGGCCAGCCCGTCCAGGGGGTGGCGCCTCCGCGTCCGCCCTGGCCGGCCTGCGTCCAGAACCTGGGGGCTGCCCCTCAGCCACCTGGGCGACTGGCCGCAAGAGAGGCCAGAGGTGCACACAAGCACACACACGCGTGTGAGCACTGCACACACACACCCGTAACACACAGCACACAGAGCTGCACTCTGCACACGCACACGCAAACTGCCACACACACCTACACAGCCCGACCCACACAAGAGCACAAGCCTACACACAAACACACCACACACACAACACACTCATGCGGCACCTGTACACACGCAAACACACACACCACACACGTGCCTGCCCGTGAACACGTGCATGCCCACACACATACAGAACATGGACACATACACACAGGTACACATTCTGTCCCCACTAAGTGGAAACCCACTCCAGTATTCTTGCCTGGAGAATCCCAGGGATGGGGGAGCCTGGTGGGCTGCCATCTATGGGGTCACACAGAGTCGGACACGACTGAAGTGACTCAGCAGCAGCAGCAGCAAACTCCTAACAGCATTCTAGCAATTTCAGAAATGAGGGGGACCCCAGCACATTAGCAAATACCCCAGCTGTCTTTGCTCTTGTGCATAACAAATGATGACAATGTTTCATCTTCATTTTTCAATTTGATTTTTACATTGGGCAGATAAATTCAGTATTCTTTTTTAACTTCTGGGAAATGCTTCAAAAACAGGATAGAGCAGAAAGTTTTTATTTGCAAACACTATTAACCATTTCCTGTTCCAACCTCAGACTGGCTGTGAACTCACCACCCTCCTGGTTTGGGGCATCATTTCCCCCTCCTAGTGTGGGTCAGGGGTCGCTGACATCACCATCCTCTGGCCCCCCAGAAGCAGTTTCAGTAGAGCCCCCTGCTTCCTGTGTTTCTCCCCTGATGGGAACGTCCCTCCAATGCCAGCGGCCTCTCAGGAGCTCGGGGATCCCCTCTTCCCCACTTTTCTCTCCACCCCTGCCCTCCTCCAGCATCACCTCAGCCAGGCCAGGCGCACCTTGGAAGCCCCAGGTCCCCTCTCGTCAAGGCCGAAAGATGGGAGTCCAGTGCCCGCCTAGCTGAGAACCCTGTGGGCCCTTTCGCTTCCTTCACTGCTGGCCCCTGGGCTTCTGCGGTTGGTCTAGCAGGAAGCAGCTGGCAGCCAGACAGACCTGCCAACGCAGCACCCCCCATGGCACCAGGGGCTGCGGGGACCAGGCCGCTCACCAGGCCCTGTCCGCCAGCTCCTCCCTGCCGGACCCCCAGCTGGATCCGCCCAGGTGGGCCTCTGCAGAGAAGAGCTCGGCGAGCCCACCGCCACGGGGCACAGCGAGGAGCTCAGCGGGGCACACGGGCACGTGGACCACTGTCCGTGGGGTCTGCCACACGAGCCGCCTCACTGTGTACTTTGTGGAGACAAAGCAGACGCTGGAGGATGGGTGCAGGGTGAGAGGGCAGAGCGCTGGGAGTGGCTCTCAGGGCGCGGGGGTCCCGGGGAGGCAGGCCGGCGCGGGAGCGAAGCAGGGCCGCCGCACCCCTCAGTGGGCACAGCCGCGGCAACCCTGGCGCACCAGCGGGTGGCTGAGAGAGATGCTGCCCCTGAGAAGCTCTGGCCTTGTGCGGGCCCGGCCCTGCCACCGTCACGCCTGGAGCCCCGGCAGTGACCGCCTCCCCGGAGGCCCCACGGCACCGGGGCCCCGTGTGGCCTGACGGTCCCAGCCCCAGCCCCGGCTAGTGAGAGGGGCACAGGTGGGGTCCGGGACGGTCAGCCCGCAGCGAGCCCGACTGAAATGGCCCACACCCGCAGGGGTGAGACCAGGACACAAGGCCCAGAGGACAGGCCAGCCAGCAGGATGCAGGGGAGCCTGAGCTGTCCCGGCGAAGGGTGGGGATGCAGTGGGGGGACGGTGTGTGGGGACGGTGTGTGTGGGGACGGTGTATATGGGGACGGTGTGTGGGGACGGTGTGTGTGGGGACGGTGTATATGGGGACGGTGTGTGTGGGGACGGTGTATATGGGGACGGTGTGTGTGGGGACGGTGTATGTGGGGACGGTGTGTGTGGGGACGGTGTGTGTGGGGACGGTGTGTGGGGACGGTGTGTGTGGGGATGGTGTATATGGGGACGGTGTGTGGGG
>SJYX01015947.1:63841-77568 GCA_006410675.1 Oreotragus oreotragus
GTGTGGGGGGGACGCTGTGTGGGGGGATGCTGTGTGGAGATGCTGTGTGGGGATGTTGTGTGTGGGGATGGTGTGTGGGGATGGTGTGTGTGGGGGGACGGTGTGTGTATGGGGACGGTGTGTGGGGACGTTGCGTGTGGGGACGTTGTGTGTGGTGATGGTGTGTGTGACGACGGTCTGTGGGGAGACAGTGTGTTTAGGGAGATGTTGTGTGAGGATGGTGTGTGTGGGGGGATGCTGTGTGTGGGGACGCTGTGTGTGGGGACGCTGTGTGGGGGGATGCTGTGTGGAGATGCTGTGTGGGGATGTTGTGTGTGGGGACGCTCTGTGGGGTGACGGTCTGTGGGCACGCTGTGTGGGGATGGGACAGTGTGGGGAGCCATACAGGTGGACAATGGGGGAAACGGTGGGGGACGGAGTGTGTTTGGACGGGGTGTGTGTGGGGACAGCTTGTTGATACACAGCAAGAGCTGGCCTGTGGGGACAGCACACAGAGGCCCTGGGATTCCCGCCCCATCCCTCACGTGCCAGGCCCCTCCCCAGGCTCTGGCCCAGTTGTCCTGCTGGCCTTGCCCTCCCCAGGCTCTGGGTACCCCCTCTCTGCCGCCAGTGTCTGTCCCCTTCATCCCTCGGTCCCCTCCCACCCCAACCCTCCTGCAGCCAAGGGCCCCTTTCAGCCTGCCGGGTCTGGGCCATCCCCCCAGCCCACCGCCCTGGGGCATCAGTGAGAGTGGGGGTCACAACATCCCCCCAAACACACTGTCCCCCCACAGACCGTCGTCGCACACACCATCCCCACACACATCACCCCCACGCACCATCCTCCCACACAACGTCCCAACAGACTGTCCCCCCACACACCATCCCCACATACACCGTCCCCACACACATACCAGGAGGCGGGTAGGAAGGGAAGTGGGGCTAGAGGGAAGGAAGCCCTGTCCTAGCTCTCACAGCTGGAGCAGAAGCGATGGTGGTGAGGAGGCCCGAGGGTCTGACAGCAGGTACTCCGGCACAGCCCGCTGCAGCCTGGTCTTCAGGGGACAGAGTGCTCCCTTCACAGCCCGCTGCAGCCTGGTCCTCAGGGGACAGAGTGCTCCCCGCACAACCCGCTGCAGCCTGGTCCTCAGGGGACAGGTGCTCCCCGCACAGCCCGCTGCAGCCTGGTCCTCAGGGGACAGAGTGCTCCCCGCACAGCCCGCTGCAGCCTGGTCCTCAGGGGACAGAGTGCTCCCCGCACAGCCCGCTGCAGCCTGGTCCTCAGGGGACAGAGTGCTCCCCGCACAGCCCGCTGCAGCCTGGTCCTCAGGGGACAGAGTGCTCCCCGCACAGCCCGCTGCAGCCTGGTCCTCAGGGGACAGAGTGCTCCCCGCACAGCCCGCTGCAGCCTGGTCCTCAGGGGACAGAGTGCTCCCCGCACAGCCCGCTGCAGCCTGGTCCTCAGGGGACAGAGTGCTCCCCGCACAGCCCGCTGCAGCCTGGTCCTCAGGGGACAGAGTGCTCCCCGCACAGCCCGCTGCAGCCTGGTCCTCAGGGGACAGAGTGCTCCCCGCACAGCCCGCTGCAGCCTGGTCCTCAGGGGACAGAGTGCTCCCCGCACAGCCCGCTGCAGCCTGGTCCTCAGGGGACAGAGTGCTCCCCGCACAGCCCGCTGCAGCCTGGTCCTCAGGGGACAGAGTGCTCCCCGCACAGCCCGCTGCAGCCTGGTCCTCAGGGGACAGAGTGCTCCCCGCACAGCCCGCTGCAGCCTGGTCCTCAGGGGACAGAGTGCTCCCCGCACAGCCCGCTGCAGCCTGGTCCTCAGGGGACAGAGTGCTCCCCGCACAGCCCGCTGCAGCCTGGTCCTCAGGGGACAGAGTGCTCCCCGCACAGCCCGCTGCAGCCTGGTCCTCAGGGGACAGAGTGCTCCCCGCACAGCCCGCTGCAGCCTGGTCCTCAGGGGACAGAGTGCTCCCCGCACAGCCCGCTGCAGCCTGGTCCTCAGGGGACAGAGTGCTCCCCGCACAGCCCGCTGCAGCCTGGTCCTCAGGGGACAGAGTGCTCCCCGCACAGCCCGCTGCAGCCTGGTCCTCAGGGGACAGAGTGCTCCCCGCACAGCCCGCTGCAGCCTGGTCCTCAGGGGACAGAGTGCTCCCCGCACAGCCCGCTGCAGCCTGGTCCTCAGGGGACAGAGTGCTCCCCGCACAGCCCGCTGCAGCCTGGTCCTCAGGGGACAGAGTGCTCCCCGCACAGCCCGCTGCAGCCTGGTCCTCAGGGGACAGAGTGCTCCCCGCACAGCCCGCTGCAGCCTGGTCCTCAGGGGACAGAGTGCTCCCCGCACAGCCCGCTGCAGCCTGGTCCTCAGGGGACAGAGTGCTCCCCGCACAGCCCGCTGCAGCCTGGTCCTCAGGGGACAGAGTGCTCCCCGCACAGCCCGCTGCAGCCTGGTCCTCAGGGGACAGAGTGCTCCCCGCACAGCCCGCTGCAGCCTGGTCCTCAGGGGACAGAGTGCTCCCCGCACAGCCCGCTGCAGCCTGGTCCTCAGGGGACAGAGTGCTCCCCGCACAGCCCGCTGCAGCCTGGTCCTCAGGGGACAGAGTGCTCCCCGCACAGCCCGCTGCAGCCTGGTCCTCAGGGGACAGAGTGCTCCCCGCACCGCCCGCTGCAGCCTGGTCCTCAGGGGACAGAGTGCTCCCCGCACAGCCCGCTGCAGCCTGGTCCTCAGGGGACAGAGTGCTCCCCGCACCGCCCGCTGCAGCCTGGTCCTCAGGGGACAGAGTGCTCCCCGCACAGCCCGCTGCAGCCTGGTCCTCAGGGGACAGAGTGCTCCCCGCACAGCCCGCTGCAGCCTGGTCCTCAGGGGACAGAGTGCTCCCCGCACAGCCCGCTGCAGCCTGGTCCTCAGGGGACAGAGTGCTCCCCGCACAGCCCGCTGCAGCCTGGTCCTCAGGGGACAGAGTGCTCCCCGCACAGCCCGCTGCAGCCTGGTCCTCAGGGGACAGAGTGCTCCCCGCACCGCCCGCTGCAGCCTGGTCCTCAGGGGACAGAGTGCTCCCCGCACAGCCCGCTGCAGCCTGGTCCTCAGGGGACAGAGTGCTCCCCGCACAGCCCGCTGCAGCCTGGTCCTCAGGGGACAGAGTGCTCCCCGCACCGCCCGCTGCAGCCTGGTCCTCAGGGGACAGAGTGCTCCCCGCACAGCCCGCTGCAGCCTGGTCCTCAGGGGACAGAGTGCTCCCCGCACAGCCCGCTGCAGCCTGGTCCTCAGGGGACAGAGTGCTCCCCGCACCGCCCGCTGCAGCCTGGTCCTCAGGGGACAGAGTGCTCCCCGCACAGCCCGCTGCAGCCTGGTCCTCAGGGGACAGAGTGCTCCCCGCACAGCCCGCTGCAGCCTGGTCCTCAGGGGACAGAGTGCTCCCCGCACCGCCCGCTGCAGCCTGGTCCTCAGGGGACAGAGTGCTCCCCACACAGCCCGCTGCAGCCTGGTCCTCAGGGGACAGGTGCTCCCCGCACAGCCCGCTGCAGCCTGGTCCTCAGGGGACACAGGGCCCCCCAAACAGAGCCTTGGGCCGCTGTGAGCGCCCACGTGCCCCCAGGGCCAGGGTCCGCAGGGACCCCTCCCACCTTCCATGCTGCCCCCGCAGCCTCCTCCGGGGCTGGCGCCTGGGAGTGGCCCTCTGTTCACCGCGGAGCCGCCTCCACCCAGCGCCTTGCTTCGCCAGAGAGAGTGTCTCTGATGCTCTTTTTCCACCGTTTCATTTTTCTTTAATGTTTTCCCTTCACAGCAAACCCCGGTGTCAGAGCCGGGGCTGAGCGCCAGCTGTCAAGCAGTTTCTGTCTCTGTCATCTTAGCTGACGAGACCTACGCACCGCACCGCTAATATCAGCAGTTTCATTTTTCCTGTTTTCCATTCATTAGAATAAAATGCTTACAGCGAAATGTGGTGAATGACCCAGTGACTTAACAAACATCGGGGCTAGGTGGCCAGGCCGGGCTCCTGGAAACCCCAGAACCACCTCCAGCACCGACAGGCTCGGGAAGCTTCTGCGGGAGGAAACAGGTGGAAGTGAGGCCGCCCCCGCCCCCACCACTGCCTGGGGCCTCCTGAGAGCCGCCCCGAAAGCCCCCCATCCACACAAGGCCAGCAGGACCACCGAGGGTGTGGGGAGGGGCCCAGCGCCCTGGGTAGGACGGGAGACACGGGTCGCAGGTGGGCCTGGAGGAAAGGGCCCGGAGCCTCGCCACCCACCGCCATTGGGGAGGTTGCCCACCGCCATCGGGGAGGTCTGGCAAGGCAGGGGCCCGCCCCACACTCGCTGCCCCCAGCAGAGCGGGCTCCGGCAGGCAGGGGGTGGTTCAAGCATGGTGACACTGGGACCTGGGCAGGGCTGGCCAGGGGACGGGGCACAGAAGACCCTCCCCCTGCCCACGGGCTCCTGGCTTCAGGAAGGGGCAGTAACACAGAAGGAGCCGAGAGCCTCCCCGGGCCAGGGGGCAGACCCACCTCTCCCTCCTCCTGCCTGGGTCTCCGCTCCTCTCCCCCTCTGTCTGTCTCTGTGCAGAGCGTGTCTCTCCCACCAGGAAGAGGGGGTGGGCTGGGGGCGGGGCCCTCCGCCCGCCCCGGGACAGCTTCCTCTCCTCTCCTGCGGCAGTGGAGGCTGTGAGCGGCATGCCGGCGGGCGGGCGCCCTGGGCATGGGGACCCCGCGGGCGCCGTGGACGCTTGTCTGGGCTGTGCTGCAGCTGGGCTGCTGGCCAGGATGGCTCCTAGGTAGGTGGGCCGGGGCTGGGCGGTGCGGGGTCAGGGCCAGGCCTCCCCTTCCCACTCTCCGGCCGGTGGGACCAGGCCCCTGAGGCCCAGCACGGCCCCCGGCAGGGGGCTGGGTGGCCTTGGACTGGTGAAGGGCCCTCTCTGGGCTTCGACTGCTCACCTGACAACCTCGCCCGGGGTGGGCCCTGTCCTCACCGAGGGGTGGGCCCCGACCCCCTGGGGAGCAGGCAGGAGGGTCCCACTCTTGCTGGGAGGCCTGAGGGATGGGCGGGCTCCTGCCCTCCCTGTAGGATGACAGCGCTGGTCTGCCAGAGCCCCAGACCCCGGGCCCACCTGTGTTTTCCTGTGGGAAAACAGACTGGCCATTTCCATGAGGGCACAGGCTGGACGGCCTGACGGTATTTCTGCAGTTATGTCAGCAGAGCCCCGGCTCCAGTAACGCCCATTCAGCCCCCATCCCCTCGTGGGCCTGGGCCGTGCCCCACTGGGTCTGTGACAAGGCACCCTGGGGCACAGGGCCAGAAGCGTCTGCAGGGCTTCCAGAAGGGGCCTGACCCCAGCGCCCTGTACAGGCTGTTCTCCAGGAGGCCCTGCAGGCCTGTGGCCAGAGCCTCATGGTCAGGGAGGTGCCCCTCCTGGCTCTCCTTGCCCTCAGCCAGGTCCTGCCGGAGGGGAACACCAGGGAAGGGGGCTCCCAGTCGGCCCTAGGGCCATTCTTTTGGACCTCACTGGACTCTGGGGGCCAGGGCCTTGGAAGGGCCACGGTGAGAGGGCACAGCTCTGATCCCTTGGCCACCTGTCCTGGACTCCAGTGCCCAGAGCCTCAGGCATCTGAGCCTGGCCCGGGCCTGGCCAGCAGAGTGGGGCAGCTGGACCTCCCTGCTCTCCTTCTTCCCCTGGACTTGCTCAACGTGGACAAAGCAAAACTCAAGGCTGTGGTCAGTGGTCCAGGAGCCTGTGGTCACAAGGTGCCCCGTGGGGAGCCCTGGAGGTCCAGGCACAGCATGGGGAGGGGTGGGGATGGGGTGTGTGTCGTCCGGGAAGAAGGGCCGAGGCTGGGGTGGGGGTGACTTGCCTCCGGTGACCTGCTCCCCTCCAGGGTCGCTTCCCAAAGAAAGGAAGGATCAGAACGTTAAAGGAGTCGGTGCTGGGGAGCTTGGGACAGCTCCCTTAACTGCTCTGAGCAGAAATTTTCCCACCTGCAGCTTGGGGATAAAATGCCTACTGTATAGTGTCATGAGAATTTCATCTTGTAAGAACTGTCTGACTCTGCCTGTGACATACTTTTTCTAAGTCAGATTATTTTTTTCAACCTACAATCTTGAAAAGTATTTGAAAGATGCAGAAAAAGTACAAAAACACAGCGGTGGACACCCTGTACCCAGAGTGGCCAGCCAGCGAGCCTGGGTCAGTGTGCTCCGGCTGCCGTGGCGACCCCGCCCCAGGCTGGCCACAGGGACCTCAGAAGCCTGTGGGCCGGCGGCTCTGGAGGCGGCAAGTCGGACGGTCCTCGGGGTTGCGGGGTCCTTTCCGCCCGAGGCCCCGCCCAGCCCTGGGCAGCGGTAGGGGTGCTGGGTGTCCCTCGGCCTGTGGACGCATCACCCCAGCTCTGCTCCGTGTCACGAGGCGTGCTCCGTGTGCAGGCCTATCCATGTCTTTTCCCCAGGAAGGACACAGGCATGGCACACTAGGGGCCACAGACCAACCCCTCATCTCGACCGATCCTGCCAGCAAAGACCCCGTTTCCCATAGGGCTGCATTCTGGGGGGCTGCTGAAGGCCTGGGTCTGGGGCTGGCACAGCCCACAGCCCTCTCGGTCCACACACAGCAGTCGCAGACTCCCCTAAGGCCCAGGGCAGTGGCCCTGCTGCAGGCCCACTGTTCAGACGCCCCTGCGTCCCAAGCCTGCCCTCTGCCTGGCCCCTTCCCAGGTGAGTTGAGTCAAGGACCCCGCTTCCCCGGACCTCAGCAGGCCTCCCTCTCTCAGGCTTTGTCGGGCCTGGCATTCTTCTCTTCTTTTTGTAATCAAATCTCTATTTCATTTCCGATACGGAAATCCTTAGAATTAGGATGTTTTGAGGTATAACTGGCCTGCCTCATCATATTCATTTCAGGTATACCATGTAATGATATCATACTTGTATATATTCCAAAACGGCCATCAGAGTGGGTCTGGCTAATATCATCACCATATACAGGTACCAGTTTTTTCTTGTAAGAGGACTTTCAAGATCTACTCTCCTAGCTACTCTCAAATATGCAGTACAGTATTATTAACGCTAGCCCCCATGCTGCAGATCACACCCAAGGACTTATTTATACCCGGGCGTTTGTACATTTTGACTGCCTGCACCCATTCCGCCACCTCAACCCCTGGCAACGGTCGTCCCTGGTGGCTCAGTGGTAGAGGACCCCCCCTACCAACACAGGAGACACAGGAGACGCCAGTTCTGTCCCTGGGGAAACCCTCTGGAGGAGGAAATGGCAACCCACTCCAGTATTCCTGCCTGGGAAATCCCATGGACAGAGGAGCCTGGCGGGCTGCAGCCCGCGGGGCGCGCGCAGTCAGACATGCCTGAAGTGACTGAACACGCACCTCTGGCAGATTCCTGTCCTTCATACCCACGAGCTTGGTTTCTATCTTGCTTTNGGAAATGGCAACCCACTCCAGTATTCCTGCCTGGGAAATCCCATGGACAGAGGAGCCTGGCGGGCTGCAGCCCGCGGGGCGCGCGCAGTCAGACATGCCTGAAGTGACTGAACACGCACCTCTGGCAGATTCCTGTCCTTCATACCCACGAGCTTGGTTTCTATCTTGCTTTGTTTGGGGTTTTTCGTTTCTTTGTTTCTTAGATTCCACATATAAGTGAAATCAAGCAGCATTTGTCTTTCTCTGTGCAACTCACGTCACTAAGTATAATATTCTCCAGGCCCACCCATGCTGTGCGAGTGACACGATTTCGCTCTTTTTTGTGGCCGAGTAGCATTCCGTCGTTTAAGTGGACCGTGTCTTTCATCCATCCTCTGCCCACGGGCACTTAGCTTGTGTCCACGTCTTGCTGCTGAAAACGATGCTGCTGTGAAGGTGCAGGTGTCTCTTCTAGGCGAGTGTTTCCGTGTCCTTCACGTAAAAACCAAGTGGAATTGGTGGACCGTGCGGTAGCTCTACTTTCAGTTTTTAAGGAGCCTTCATACCTCGCACCAGTTTCCAGCTTTCTCCACATCCACTTTGCCACTTGCTACCTCTAGCCTTTTCAATGATGGCCGTTCCGGCAGGTGCAAGGGGCCAGCTCACCGTGGGCTCCGTGTGCATTCCCGATTCCTGCTGCTCAGTGATGCTGAGCACCTTCCCAGGCCCCTGTGGCCCACCTGCACGTCTTCTTGGGGAAGGTGTCTCCTCAGGTCCTCTGCCCATTTTTCAATCAGACTGTTTGGGTTTTTGCTATTAAGAATTTTTTATATGCTCTGGACATTAACCCCTTATCAGATGTGTGATTTGCAAGTATGTTCTCCCGTTCGCTACACTGCCTCTTCAGCTTTCGATGGTGTCCTTTGCTGAGCAGCGCTCTCTGGTCTGATGCAGCCCCGCGCTCTTATTTTGGGTTGTCCTGAAGGTGTGAGCATTTCTGAAGGACCCAGGAAGGGTGTGACTGTCCTTCACTTGTAGGAGGTCATAGACATGCTGACCCTTCTTGGGGCACCGTTGGGGACCCCACGATGGGGCCGCTCCCTCTGGGCCCCCTGCAAAGGAGAGGAAGGCGCGCCCTTCCCTTTGGGATGAACTGGAGACCCAAGGCAGGGACCCCACAGCCCATGAGCAGTGACTTCAGCACCGCAGGTGGGTGTTGCCCACATCAAGCGTCGGACGGCAGCTGTGAGACGCGGTCTCTGAGGACACTCTGAGCCCTCCTTGAGGTTCACACCCCACCCCACACCCAGTTCTCCCCCAGGCTCTCTCCCCACTGACCCTGCTGGGGCTCAGCTTTCTCCTCAACCCTCTTCTCAAAGAGAAAAAAAAGGCCTGGGGGCCTCTCATTGACATTCTACTGTTACAGAAAGCCAACATTTAAATGTTCAATTCATAAACGATAAGAGCTGACTTCACAGGCATTCCTACCGCAGAGATAAAGTTAGGCCCCCGCCCCGGACTCGAGAGGAAGCTCGGTACTGCCTTGCAGGCCAAGGCTGAACAGGGACTCGGGCATCGCAGGACCCAGGCCCCCCCAGCTGTCCACCGCCCCAGGCTCCCGCCTTGTCCTCCATCCGCTCTGCACCTTTTCTGGACTCTTGCTCGGAGGAGCCCATCTTTCTCCCTCTGGGGGCCACAGGTTACCCCGTGAGGGTCCGCTCTGTGACCCCACATCCCAGCCCGGCCCCCGGGCCCTGACAGCCAAGGCCGTGGGAGGCTAGCGCCCCATCGGAGCTGGGTCCTGAGCACCCAGAGGGGACGGGCCGCCCACGATCACTGCCCCGCAGGCACCACCCTTGGCCAGGCCTCAGGCCCAGCAGCCTGCAGCCCTGGCCTCCAGCCCCTGCGTGAGGCCCAGTAGGAGCGGGGTGGGCATCTGGGAGGAGGCAGCGTTGTGCTGGAGGAGGGGCTGAGAGACAGCGGGGTTCGCAGGGTCCAGATGGAGCAGGGCTTTGTTGGCCACCAGCAGGGACCTGCCGTCCCAGGGCCTGTGCAGGCGGAGGGCAGCTGTGTAGAGACAAGGCTGGCAGCCCAGGGTCCAGGTCATCCAGTTCCAACTCCATGAGGCCCCACAAAAGGTCACAGATGGTCACCGATTCAGGCCAGGGGTGCTGCTGAGGGCCTGACCTGAAGGCGGGCAGGCCCCCCCTTCCCAGACACGGGGCCCGCCAGCAAATGGCCACTCAGGGGCTCAGAGCAGGGGGCCTGCTGGGGGTGCCACGCAGGAGCGGGCTCACTCAAGGCCTCGGCAGGTGGGACCAGAAGTGGCATGGGTGCGGCGGGTGGAGGCACAGTCTGGGAGGGCCAGTCTAGGGTGTCCGCGAAGCCCCAGATTCAGGCTCGCCTAGGGTGGGAGTCAGGGAGCACCAACCAAGGGCCACGTGCAGAGCAGGGGTGGGCTGGGCCAGCGGAACCAGAACCAGCGTTCTCGGCTCAGTACACCACCACCACCACCCACGGCTTTGACCGAATCTGTGCTCAGCTTGTACGTAAAGCAGCGGGGCCGGGTGGGGGGTCCTCCAAAGAAGCGAGGAGCTGCCCTCCACAAGGGCTAGGAGACCCCAGGCCTGGAGGGGCATTGGCGGGGACGGGCGCTGGGGCGGCTGTCCGCAGACCGAAAGCTGGGTCCAGACGGGGCAGCCGCAGGCCTGCCGCTCCCTGCCGCGGTTCTCAGGGTCCCACGTGCAAATCAGGAGCCACTCTGCACCCTCTAGCCACACGGCCCCTCCTTGCAAAAGGGGCACCACAGCCGCCTCGACTCCGAGGGGGGTGCGACGGACATCTCCTAGGAGGGCTGTCATCCCCCCGCCCAGCCAGTGGGTGGGTGTGAGCCTGTGACGGCACGCACGCATGCGCGTGTCGGCGAGCCGGCCCCTGAACGTGGTGGGGCGTCCCCAGGTGGGCCCCGGCAGGCTGTGGCGGGCCTGGTTGGGGGCGCGCAGGTGGAGCTCAGACCCATCCTCAGATGAGCGACGGCCCGGCTGGCCTCTGAGCGCCCGTCCCCAAGTTGTGGCAGAACATACAGAGGGTCTCTCGCTCACCGCCTGGTCAGCAGTGCCCACTGTGGGGTGAGGGGATTCCAACAATGAGCCTGTCCTGAGATGGAGCTTGTCCCCCTCCACGGGACGCCCCCAGCGGTTACCCACCCTGTCCCCTACTCAGAGCAGGCAGGACCAGGGTGCTGGAGCTGGGACTGTGCAGCTCGGACCTGCAGGGACTGGCAACTGGGATTCAGCAAGGGAGAGGGTGGAGGCCCTTACCACCAGGGGCAGATTGGGGGGGTGGGGGGAGGGCAGAAATGAGGGCCTGGAGGTCATAGCAGGCCCCAGGTCAGTACAGTCTGAGGACAGAGTCCCACCACCGAGCTGATGGTGAGAGGTGAGCGTCCTGTCCCCCGGGGCAAGCTTCCTGTCCCCAGGGACTAGCACGCTGTCCCCGGGGGTGAGCAGGGCACGGGGCAGAAGCACCTGGCAGAGCCTCCTCGTTGATGAGGCTGAGGGAAGGTGAGGGGCCGGGGCCGGGGGCTGTCCCTGCCCACCTCACGCCCGCTCTCCCCACAGAGGCCTCCAGCAGGCCCTGCGCCCTTACCTTCTCTCCAGCCCGGCTGGTCGTGCCCGAGGGGGCGAACGCCACCTTCACCTGCAGCTTCTCCAGTAAGCCGGAGGAGCACTTCGTCCTCAACTGGTACCGCATGAGCCCCAGCAACCAGACGGACAAACTGGCCGCCTTCCCCAAGGACCGCAGCCAGCCCGGCCAAGACCGGCGCTTCCGCGTCACGCCGCTGCCCGGCGGGCAGCAGTTCCACATGAGCATCGTGGCCGCCCAGCGCAATGACAGCGGCGTCTACTTCTGCGGGGCCATCTACCTGCCACCCCGGACGCAGATCAACGAGAGCCACCGCGCGGAGCTCACGGTGACAGGTGTGCGCGCCGGAGGCCCTAGCGCGGGGCAGGCCCCGGGGCTGGGGTGGGAGCCCCCAGGGCAGGGTGGTCTTGAGGTCGCCAGGCTCCGTGCTGGGCCTGCGTCCCACTCCCAGGACCGCGGCGACCCCCATCCTCGCTCCCCACGGCTGGAAGCACCCCCAGACCCACTGTCCTTGAGGAAGGGGGCTGGCAGCGGGGCCTCTGGGGGTGGCCTCGTGTTTGGACGCCCTGCCCAGGGCCAGGCTTGGAGACGGCGTGTGAGGGCCTGGGACTCTGAGGAGCGGACTGCTGGATGCCCGGCTCTGACCTCTGTCCTCCGGCCCTGCAGAGGGGGTCCTGGCGCCGCCCACAGAGCCCCCCAGCCCCCAGCCCAGGCCTGAGGGCCAGATGCAGAGCCTGGTCATCGGCGTCACAAGCGTCCTTCTGGGGGTCCTGCTGCTGCTGCTGCTGATCTGGGTCCTGGCCGCAGTCTTCCTCGGGGCCACTCGAGGTGATGGGTCCCCGAAGGCACTGCCCCCTGCCCCCTCCCTCGCCTCCTGCCCCGATCCTATCCCCTCTGTGTCCCCCATCAGGCAGGGGCTGGACTGGGCCTCCAGGGCCCGGGGGTCCCCTCGGAAACCCCTCCCCTGGGCCTGCTCTCGGGAAGGGGGGAGGGAAGGCAGCCCCCACCACGGCCGTCACCCAGGCTGGACCTCAGCCAGGGCACTGAGCTCTTCAAACCACCAGGCACCCAAGGTGACAGCCACAGTGACGCGCGCGCGTGGGTGTCGTCTCGCCAGGGGACTGCGCCTCCCTCGCTCAGATGTGTGGGGGGAATGTGCGGGGACCACTGACGGCACACCCACTGTGCTCCCAGCGGTGGCCGGCGGACGGCCGCTGGGCTGAGCCACACAGGACGCCCAGGAGCCCGCCGGGCCCTGGGGCTCAGACAGCTCAGGTCCCAAGGGGGCTCTGGGGGCTGACGGGGAGGCTGGAGGACGCGGCGCCTTTCTCGGGGCCCAGGGACCCCCGAAGCCCCAGCTCACGACTGCAGGGCCTCGGGCCTCCCTGATTCGAGTACTTCTCTGCAGGGGGCTGTGCCCGCAGGAGCCAAGACCAGCCTCCGGTGAGTGTCCTTCCCTTTGCACCGTGAGCAACCGGGCGGAGCCACACTCGGGGCGGGCGGCCTCAGAACAGCCACACCCCTCACCCAACATCATGCCTGTTCCAGGAGGGGGTGTGTGTGCGCTCGCAGGCACGCACACACGTGTCCACCCTCGGAGACCGATGACCACCACTCCCTCTCTCCCCTAGAAGGAGGGCTCCCCCTCTGTGCCGGCTGTCACAGTGGACTACGGGGAGCTGGACTTCCAGTGGCGGGAGAAGACCCCAGAGGCCGCGGCCCCCTGCGTCCCCGAGCAGACAGAGTACGCCACCATTGTCTTCCCAGGCTGCAGGGCATCCGCCGACAGCCCGCAGGGGCCCTGGCCGCTGAGGACCGAGGATGGACACTGCTCCTGGCCCCTCTGAGCGGCTTCACCAGCTGGGCAGAGTCCTTCAGACCCTCTGCCCAGAGCCAGGGCTGGCCGCGTTCCCTGGAGAGGCGTGCGGTGGAGAAGAGAGGCGTGGGCCACCGAGGGCTTGAGCCCAGCCCACAGGGACCTCCCAGCACCTGCCAGCACCCACCAGCCCTGCCTGGCTCCCCTTTCAAGGCTTGCAGCAATCCAGGGGCAGGAAGCATCAGTGTCCCAAAAGGCAAGGGAGGGAGCCTCGCCCAGGACCCCAGGCCCAGCCCTGGACTGAGCTGCCTGGAGCCACCCTTGTACATGCCCACTGCCTCCCAGGGGATCCTGGGGCCTGGAGACTGCCGTGGCACAAGCCGGTAGACCCAGCATGGGTCCCTCGAGGGGCGCATGGGGACGTGCACGAGGTCAGGGTTCCCCAGGGCCTCTGGCTCCCCCAGTCCTGGAGAGAACCAGGGCAGCAGCGGGCCCTCCGCCTGCAAACACACCAGGGCTTCGTGCAGCCCAGGCAACAGGCAAAGGAGGGAGCTGGCAGAGCTGCAGTCAGCCGCCGGAACCCTCTTGGGGGCGCGGGGTCTCCTGGATTCCCACTCACGGTGCTACTCAGAGGGGTCTCAGCCAGGCTCCCCCCAGGGTGCTGGGCAGGTCCCTTCCCAAGGCCTGCACATGCACTCCGGCTGCATAGCCAGGGTCAGCTCGGCCTGGGCGGGGGGCACGTGTCCCACGCGGGGGTCCACACGCCCCACCCTGCTCTGTTACACTGCAACTAAAGAGTGAGAACACTCCTGGAGTTTCTCTGCTCACTGTTGGGGGAGGAGTGGGGAGGGGCTGGGCAGGGCTGTAGATGCGCCCCCCTCCGCCCCCCC
>SJYX01015947.1:80858-92407 GCA_006410675.1 Oreotragus oreotragus
CCCCCGACCCCATGCCATCAGCCTGCCCCTCCACACGCCCCCAACCAAGCCGCTGGGCCTGAGTGTCCTGCTGCAGCCCCAGAGGCCCCACGCGAAGCCAGCAGGCGGCTCCAGTCCGTTCCGTATGGCGGGGGATGACCCTGACCAACGGGACAGGCACCCCAACCCTGTGCCCAGAGCACAGAGGCCCCTCGAGCCCACACCCTGTGCCTGCCGCCCCGGGACTGCCCCGGGCGGGGGGAAAGAAACCGGGCCGGGACCCCAGCGGGAACACTGCTTGGGAAGCTTTGCCTGGAAAACGCGCAGGTTCTGTGGGGAAACTGCTCCAGCAACAGTAGAACCTAGTCCGTGGCATCTGTGACATTAACATCCAGAAATAAATGGCTTTCATACACCCAGCAAGAACCACTCTGAAGAAAAAGTGATAGAGAACATTCCGCCAACAACAGCACCCAGGCGTAGCTTTCACGAGAAAAGCGCGAAGCCGCAAGCGCGGCGCGGAGCACAGGCGTGGCACTGTCTGAGACGTCAGTTCCTCCGAATTCAACACGATCCCAGTAAAACCCACATTTCTGCAACTGTAAGGTTGGAAAAACAAACAGGCCAGAAACAGCCAAGAAACCCCGGAAAGGAAAGTGAAAGAGGAGCGGCGTCATCACCTCTGAAACTCGGGGTCCTGGACGCAGTGGCGTCAGCGCACCCAGAAGCCAGGAATAGGGCCCACGGGGAACTGCAGGCTGCCAGGCGGCCTAGGGGGCTTCAAGGTGGGCCGGTCTTGCTCACCCGGCTCCCATCAGTCCCAGCCCCGCTGCACACAGGAGGAAAACCTGCCAGAACTTCAAAGGGAGGGCGGAGATGGCTTCCCAAGGTGCCGGGAAGAGAAGATGGGGAAATTCAAGTGTAAATTGAGGGAAACCCTGCAGCGTGGGAGAAACCTCCTCACCAGCACACTGGGGGCAGTATTTAAATATCACGCAAGAGGCTAATACTCCAGTTACAGGAGACCGCAAGGTCAAAGATACAGGGGGAAGGTAGGTGAGCAAATGACACGCACACGCCAGCCACACGTCGCATGTACACACATGCACACAGGGAAAGGATACTGATTTTCACTCAAAATCAGAAAACTGCAGATCACAACCACACCTGTGAACCAGCCAACACGGAGAGCTTGCTCACACCCCGGGCGACTGTGCCGGGAAGAGGCCCTGGTGTCGCGGGCTATTCAGCGGTTAGTGGGGTGTGCCCGGGGCCGGGGTGGGGGTGGGGGGGGTGGGCTGACAGGAACGGAAGCCCCAGGGGTTCACCGTGCTGAGGGCAGCCGGTGGGGCGGCCCAGGGCGGCAGAGGCCCCCAGGCCTGGGCTCTGGGCGAACTGGCTCTGGGCCACCGTGTGCAGCGGGACCCAGCCCAGGGTGCAGGGCAGGCTGGAGCCGGGTCAGGAGCCGTGGGGGCCGCTCGAGCGTCAGGGACGCCACAGTGAACACCGAACTTCTCCCTGATTCACACACGCTGAGCAGGACTAAAGACCACGCATTCATACTGACACAAGAAAGATTCCAAAGACAAAAGAGCGGGCAGCAGGGGGCCGGAAGTGGCCCGGCCGCGGGCGGGCAGAGCCGGCGCCTGGCAGCCTCGCCCAGCTCAGCGAGACCGAGAGCGGCGCTCAGCGCTGCGCATCCGCCTTCCCGTAACGCGGCCCCGCGCCCCACTCACTTTTTCCGTCCCCGCTCGCCCCGGCGCCCGGCACCGCGCCCACCCCCACCCACGCGGCCCAGCGGGCCTGTCCCTGCAGCAGCGTCTGCGCGGCTGCTGAGCCGCGGGGCGGGGAGGGGGGGTGCGCCTCGGGGTCCCCGCTCCCCTCCCCTGCTGGAGACCTCCCGGAGGGGCCAGCCGAGCCCACCCCGAGCCCCTCTGCCCAGCAGGACATCCCCGACCTCGCCCCCCCGCTGGAGACCTCCCGGCAGGACACCCCTCCCCCACCACCTGCGTCCTCCTGACCCAGTCTGCGGGCTGTGGGGGACACTTCAGCAGAGGAGCCCCAGGTCCCCCCAGGGCCTGCTGGCGGAGCGGGGGGGCTGTGGCCAGGGGTCTCCAGGGGAGCCCAGCTTAGGCCACTGAGGCGGGGCTGCTGTAGGGGCAGGGCCTGGGCCTTCAGCCTTAGTGGACCAAGGCTCCTGTGGCCTGTGGTCTGGTGTGGACGGAGGCCACTGCGGTCTGCGGTCCCGTGTAAACAGACGGAGGCCCCAGCCGTCTGCGGTCCCGTGTGGATGGAGGGAGGTGCCTGCAGTCTGGGCGAGGTACCTATGTGTTTGGAGGCTTCAGAATGCGGGGACCCTCCTGAAGGCAGACACGGCGGTGGGGGCTCTCCCTGTGTCCCTGCACCTCCACGCAGGTGGTCTGCCCCATTGCTGACGGGGGGGCCCATGTCTGTGATCCCTGAGCCCCCCGCTGTGGTCTGGGACACACTGTGCTCACCGCAGGTCAAGGCCGCCTCTGACATGTCGTCCCCCAGCCCCGCGCCTCAGGCCCGGTCGTCTGAGCATCAGGAGGCGCTCAGCAGCCTGCCCCTCGGGCAGGAAGAGGCCCCGAGGTTGCTGACTGCACATCCAGGCAGGGGGCCCCCAGCCCTTCAGCTGCCCCAGAGATGCCAGCCCCTGGCGGCCTATCCACAGGCCACAGGAGCCACACACCAGCCTCCCCAGGTCCCTTAACTCAACCCAGCCAGGGCCCCACCCCCCCTAGACTCAGCTGCTCCTGGTCCTTAGGGGCAACGCATGCCCGACCTGAGGGCATGGTCTGGGCGCGGGCGGGGGTCCCCTTTGGGGTCCCTGCCTTAGGTGCAGCTGGACCACTGTCCCCCCAGCCCACAGTGGCAAAATGCATGATTGTCTTCTGTTTTTATATCAGTCCGAATTCCAAAACCCAACTATCAAATTCTATTACTTAGTCATTTAAAACATAAGCTAATTTTAAATTCTGTCCACCCACATTCACAGCAGCACTGTCCGCAGCAGCCACAAGATGCAAGCAAGCCAGGAGTCCTGGCTGACAAAGGATAAACAGAGTGTGGCCCGTCCACACGACAGAGCACTGTCCAGTGAAAACAGGAAGGAAGGTCTGCCCCGTGCTAGCTGCGGATGGACCTCGAGGACACAGTGCTCAGTGACACGGGCCAGACGGAAGGGCACGGGCACCTGCAGCCGGCTGGTCTGCAGCGCTCAGAGCAGCCAACCGTGAAGCCCGCCGGGAGCTGCCGGCGGGTGAGGGGAAGCGGGGGAGTTGGTGTCGGGGAGGGGGACGGTCTCGGCTTAGAAAGAGGCAGAGTCTGGGGGCCCGGCCAGAGACTGCTCCCCGGCCTCCCCCCAAGTGTGGTGAACGGAAGGGAAGGCGCACGCTGCCTCCCTCATGGACCCACGTAGGGACAACGGCAAGCACGAGGGTGGGGAGGGCCACGTGTGCCCACCAAACGGGAACAAGGAAAGGAGTGTGCCAGGCAACAGCCTTCTCACTTGCAGGAACAGCATGTGAGCAATCACTCCTTTTAGGAAAACAGTCTGCTGTTATCCATTAAAATAAAACACTACGGAGATTTCTGCTCAGTCACCCCCAGGTGAGAACCCATCCTGCAGAAACGGGAGTCTCGGTTTGTAAAGACAGATATTCAGGGGGGCGCACTGCAGCTTTGTCTGAAGCAGCAGTGATGATCACAGCGACGTGTGATTGTCCCCCTGCATGTCCCCAGCAGGAAACGGGCTGGCCCAGGGCACGGCCCTGCTCTTGAGCCTGGAGAGCCAGCGCTGGGAGCACAGGAGCCAGGACATGAGTCTGCACAGCTGCCTGGGCTCCACAGGAAGCGGACACAGGATGGAGGTCGAGGGCTGAGGGAAGTGACCCCCCAGCACCGGCCCACAGGGACATGGCTCTTGACTTTTCTTGTGACAAAGGGACCCCGCAACCGAGACTAAGAGCCTTGAGATGGGGATTACCCTGGGTTGATGGGCGGGCTGGCTGTTACCCCAGGGTTAACAGCCAGCCCCATGCATAGGCACACGGCCAGTCCAGCGCCTCGGCGCGAGGGCCGTCAGCTACCGGACCACAGACACGCAACCTCTCCAGTCGGGTGCAAAGAGAAACACCTCTGTGATCTTCCAGTTTCCTCCCTCCTTTGTGAGCCTCAGGAAGGGAGCGGGCTGCCGTCATCTTAAGGGCAGAAAGGGGTGGGGAGAGACTCTGAGTTGACTGATTAAAACAAGCACTTGTGGCCATTGAAATTGCTTTAATCACACGCAGTGGAAAACATTTAAAAAGGAACCTGTGGGAACCACCAAATGGACGGCAAGCTGGTTTCTACCCCACCCTGTGAGGTCATCACAAGCCGCTGAGCCTCAATTTCCACATCTGGAAAATGGAAATAATACCCACTTCACAGGGGGTTTGATATTATTAAATGGAACGGAACATACAAAGCATGTAATACACGGGAAACCTTGCAGATCTTTTCTCCTTTCCCCTCTGTGCACATACGGAAAAGGAGCACAGCCCTGGAGTCCAGAAAGACAGCGGGAGAGAGAGGAGACAGGGGAGGGGAGAGAGACAGGGGAGGGGAGGGGAGGGAGGCGAGAAGACAGACACACAGGGTGCTGGTCGTTCTGCTGGGCCTGACTCTGCGATCCTCCAGGCTCCTCTGTCCGTGGCGAGAATACAGGAGTGGGTAGCCTTTCCCTTCTCCAGAGAATTTTCCCAAGCCAGCGATCGAACCTGGGTCTCCTGCTTGGCAGGTGGATTCATTGTCATCTGAGGCACCAGGGAAGCCTCACTAAAGGGGCCGGAAGCAGTAGCTCGAAGCCAGCTAATCCCAGCAGAGGCAGAACTAGTCAGCTGGAAAGAAAGTCAAGAGAAAACTACCCGGAATGCAGCACAGAGACAGCAAATGATGGGAAACACACGGGAGAGACAGATGCGTCCGCGAGCAGGGCAGCGCCTAGCCCCTAGGGCTCCAGAAGCGCGGAACCAGGCACCCAGCCAGCGCCTGTCTGGGCTTCTGGCGGCCACTGGGACGAGCCCACAGCGGCACAGCTCTGGGTCCCACTGGGCAGAGACGGAGCATCCTCCGTCCATCCTTCTGGAGGCCCCAGGAGGAAATCTGCTCGTGGCTTTTCCCAGGTCCCAGGGGCCACTGCAGCCCCGGCTCCACAGCCAGCCTCCACCTGCAGACCCAGCGCCACAGAGCTGCTGCCCCTCCGCCCCCATTCTCCTCTCAGAACCCTGGGGTAACAGCCAGCTCACCCATCCACCAGGGTAGCCCCCATCTCAAGGCCGTTAGTCTTGGTAGCGGGGTCCCTTAGTCACAGAGCTCACAGGTTCCGGGGTGAGGACACCGACAGCTGGGGGAGCCCGGATCCTGTCTGCCGGACCTTATGCCTGTTTCAGGTTGGAGGTCCTGCCGGTCCATGAGATCAGGAAGGGAAACGGCAGGAATAACACCGGGAGAAAATGACAAAGCAGACAGTCTGCACCAGAAGCCGGGGAGGCCCAACCCACCTGGGGGCCGCACCGCGGCCAGGATGGGGCTGGGGACGGCCCGGGGGCCGGTCCATCGAGTCTGGTGGAGGAAGGAGGCGGCCGGCAGAGCACAGGGCCATCCCGAGGGGCCTAGGCTGGAGCAGCCTGGGGGTGCAGGGCAGCAGGCAGGGAGCAGAGGGGCAACTCCTGAGGACTGGGGGCCCCGGGGAACGGGGAGCGGGGCGTTCCCCAGCACAGTCACCCAGGTCCGCGAGCAGGGCCCCCTGCAAGCCGACAGCGGGGCCCAGGCCCGGAGAGCAGGGCGAGCCGCGCCCACACGAGCCGCCTGCCAACAGGGGCCCGGAGCCCCGGGCGCCAGGCGGACCGGGCTCAGGCGGCACGGGCCTCGCGCAGGGGGAGCCTGGGGGCCCGGCCGTCCTGAGCCCAGGGCTGCTCCCCATGGCCTGTCTCCCTGCCCGAGGCGCCACGCCCTAACCCAGGTGCGCAGCAACAGCTTGGACCTCAGGGAGCCAGGACGGGGCCAGCAAAGGGAGCCACAGCCCCAGGACGGCCGGGCCAGTGGGGCCGGCTCTGCCGGCTTGAGAGACCCCTTGCCCTGGCTGGCGTGCGTGGGCGGAGGGCTCACCCAGAAGGAGCTGGCCCTGTGCCTGCGGGGCTATCAGGCAGAGGCATGACAGTCGGGGCCGGCCTGGAGCACCCCGGCGGGACGGCAGTGGCTTCACACGAGCAGCGGGCGTCAGTCGCCCCAGTTCTGGAGCCAGAAGCCCCCCATCAGGTGGCGCAGAGATGTGCTCCCTCTCGAGGCTCCAGGGAGGTCCCCCTGCCCCCCACCACTGGGGGCTCTGGGCATCCAAGGGCATGCACCAGGCTGCTTCAGTCCCGGCCTCATCCCCACAGGGCTCCCCCCACCATCCTCTCCCCCCCCGAGGGTGCTCCCCCGACCGTGCTCTCCCCTTGTGAGGAGGCTCCCCCGACTGTCCTCTCCCTCCGTGAGGGTGCTCCCCAACTGTCCTCTCTTCCTGTGAGGGTGCTCCCCTGGCCGTCCTCTCCCCCCATGAGGAGGCTCCCCCAACCGTCCTCTCCCCCTGTAAAGAGGCTCCCCTCACCGTCCCTGTCTCTTATACACATCTTGGGGAAATTCAAGTGTAAATTGGGGGAAACCCTGCAGCGTGGGAGAAACCTCCTCACCAGCACACTGGGGGCAGTATTTAAATATCACGCAAGAGGCTAATACTCCAGTTACAGGAGACCGNGTCCTCTCCCCCTGTAAAGAGGCTCCCCTCACCGTCCTCTCCCTCCATGAGGGTGCTTCCCAACTGTCCTCTCTCCCCGTGAGGGTGCTCCCCTGACCATCCTCTCCCCCCATGAGGAGGCTCCCCTGACCATCCTCTCCCCTCTGTGAGGGTGCTCCCCCGACTGTCCTCTCCCCCTGTAAGGAGGCTCCCCGACCGTCCTCTCCCCCCGTGAGGGTGCTCCCCGACCGTCCTCTCCCCCTCTGAGGGTGCTCCCCCAACCATCCCCTTCCCCTGTGAAGATGCTCCCCCAACTGTCCTCTCCCTCCGTGAAGACACTCGCTCCTGCTGGCCCCCTCTCAGTCCTGATCTCAGCTGCGTCTGCACACACACCCCTGCTGCCAAACAAGTCACAAGCTGAGGATTTGGGGGCTCCAGGGGCATGAATCGGTGCAGAGGGTAATGCAGGACACCAGCCACACACACCTGTGACCTCTGGGCCTCCGGAGAGCCCCACCTGCCCTCCGTGCTGGTTTCTGGAGCTTGAACCTGAAGACAGAAAAGTGGCCTCAAGCCACTGCCCAAAGCAGCAGGTAGAAGGAATGTCCTTCCAGGGGCCTGAGGCTGCTTGGGGGTGGGGGTCACCGGGTGCACACACTCAGGGCTCTGAGGGGCCCCAGACCCCCATCCCACCACTGCCTGGAGCCTAAGTGTGACCCCAGAAAGGGGGCAGCCCCTGCAGGGGGCTGACAGTGAAGGCAGCAATGAGGGGGTGCTCCTGGCTCCCAAGGGATTGGCTGTCCTGAGTTCCCTAGGGACCCTTGGGCCCTCTGCTGCCCCGAGGCTTCCTGGACACCCCCAGTGTTGGGAAGAGAGTGCAAGACGTTCATGCTGCTCCCAGCCTAAGGAGGTAGAGGACGCCCCAGAGGTGCTCACCGTGTGCGCTTGGCCACCAGGGAAACCGACCAGCCCAGAAGGTCCCTGCAGGGCCCTCCTCACGGGGCATCAGGGCCCGAAACGTGGCTGACGGGGAGGGTAGTGAATGGCAAGCTAAAATGAAGTCACGCTTTGCAAAAAGAATTTCTTCAAGAAATGCCAAAAAGATAATCATAGCTGTGGGGTGAGCAAGGGAATCTGTGTGCATCACTTTTTGTTTTCCCAAGTTTTCTATGGTGTATTTTATCTCTATAACCAGAAAGGAAGATGTTACAAAGAAGAGGAACCGGAAAGGTGCTGGGCAAGGACCCAGCCAGGGTGGGCAGCTGCCCCCACCCCACCCCACCCCCGCCCCTCCAGGCAGCTCTGGGGCGTTCCCTCCTCTGGCCCCATGGCTGGCCGGCTCGGGGGTGTTTGGCGAAGGTGGGCAGACTTCGCAATGGGATCGGGGGGTGTCTAGAGCCCTGGGGACCTTCCCCAGGCTTCGAAGTAGAAAGAACTGAGGAGAGACCCCCCTGGACAGACACGCTGCTGCTGCTGCTGCTGCTAAGTCACTTCAGTCGTGTCTGACTCTGTGCAACCCCATAGACGGCAGCCCACCAGGCTCCCCCGTCCCTGGGATCCTCCAGGCAAGAACACTGGAGTGGGTTGCCATTCCCTTCTCCAATGCATGAAAGTGAAAAGTGACGCAGGATCCCTTTATTTCTCGTTCATAAGCCAGAAAGTCGTGAGCCAAGCAAGATTAAGGAGGAAGGGCATACCGACAACCAAGCCCCGTGTGCTCCACTAAGGTCCTCGTGCCACCCCAGGCCCCCAGCCCGCGCACAGCCTTGGGAGGGGGCTGGCGCGGGTCACCTGGGGGCAGCCCCCTGCCCACGGGACCTCTGCCTCCGCCTCCCAGCGCCCACCGCCCTGTCCCCCTCCCTGCCCCTGCTGAGCACCAGGGCCGGGCCCAGCCAGGGATTCATCAGGAGGGCTGGCAGCGCCCCTCAGGCTTGTCTCCAGGGCCGGGGTGCACCCCGCCCAGCCTCACGTTCTCCAGGACCTCCTGCAGGGAAAACATGCAGAAGGAGATCTCCTCGTAGGAGACCCTGGCCCCACTCTCGAACAGACAGGCGAAGGTCGGAGCGCGCCCAGGGGCAGGCCCGATGGACGCCAGGTCTGAATAGCCACTGGGGCCCTGGTGGATGACCCAGGGCTCCGTCCAGCTGTGGGGGTCCAGCGGGGACCGGCTCAGGCGGATGCCCATGTGGAGCCGAGCCCTGCGCCCCACCGGGTGAGAGTACAGCAGCCACGTGGGGCTCTGCGACAAGGCTGCAGGGGGTCCCGGGAGCGCTGAGGCCCAGGAGCCCCACTCCTCACCTGGCTCCCCGGGACCGTCGCCACAGCCCTCCGTCCCACCCAGCCCCCCGCCCCCACGGGTGTCTCCAGTGCCCTCCTCTGGGGCTTCCCTGGCCCCAGGACAGAGGCGTGGAAGGCGGAGGGGGTTGCTGGTGCCCACGGACCGCCCCTCATCCCTCCACCCGCTGGCGGGCGGGGCCGGGAAGCCCACAATGCTGCCCTGGCAGCCCCGGGCGGTCTCGGCCAGGGCGGGCACCAGCTCCCCCGGCAGGAAGGAGGTGCCCTCGTCCACGCTGAGGGCCTGCACGCGGCTGCCCAGGGGGCTCCGAGCGTTGCAGTAGAGGACGCCGCCGGCCCGCCCGCCATCCACCGCGGCCAGCTGGCACTCGCCCGAGCGCAGGCTGGGCACGAGGCCTCCACGCTTCCAGGTGCGGCCGTGGTCATCGCTGTAGAAGGCGAAGGACTGGGGGCGGGTCCTGCAGATCCGGCCGAAGCACTCCCGCCGGACTACGTGGTAGGTGTAGGCCGGCACCAGCAGGCGGCCAGAGCGCAACTGCACGCCGTGGCCGGGCCCCACGGCAAACGTGGCCCAGTCTGCAGGAAGGAGGGGCCCGGGTCACCGCAGGAGGGGGCGGCTGTGGCCGCAGGCAGGCGGCACCACCAGCCCGGGGACAGGGAGGGTCGGGGGCCAGGGCCGCTCATCAGGGGACAGCTCGGGAGGAAGCCCCCACCCTCTGCTCCTCCGGGCCCCTCCCCCAGGCTGGACGAGCCTCCCGGGTCATCAGCAGGAGCTGCAAGCCTAGGCGGCCCCGGGCTGGGCTCTGAGCCGGTCCCCGAGCGCGGGTGCATGACCACTGGTGGTGCCCGGTGGCCCAGCGTGCCCAGGCAGAGGGGCAGCTGAGGGCCGAAAGGTCTGGGCGCCCCTCCTAGCAATGGGATCAAGTCCCCTGGGGTGGGGCCACACCAGCAGAGAGCTCCCACCTGCCAGAGTGTGCGTGACCCCTGGGTCAGCACCCACAAGCCAGGGGCAGGATGGCACCAGAGGGCAATGGGTGGTCAGCCCTCAGGGAGCCCACAGCAAGAAGACAGGAACGCTCTGGGGTCAAGCCAACCTACCCGNCCCAGCAGAGACGCCCCTACCAATAAGCACCCCAAATAGCTCACACGTGTATCTGCAAGAGAGTCAGGGGCGGTACAGGCCAGCGGGGGTAGTGAGAGGGACCCCCAGGAGACCAGAGAGGTCACCACGCTGCGGCCCTGCCTTGCCTGATCCAGGCAGAAAGGAATCGAGGCGGAGTTGATGGTCTGCTCTCAGGGGCAGGGCTTTGAACTTGAAGAGTGGCAGCTCCCACACAGGGATGGAGGAAGATACGTGCCCTCCTTGACAGGCCCCCAGAGGCGGGAGCACACTCAGGGGAGAAGCCAGGTTGGGGGTGCAGTGAAGAAAGGGGGGGGCCTCCCAGAGCTGAAGCCCAGAGGGGAGGCGCAGGGGAGGCTGCTGCCCCGGGCATTGGCCGCCCCCAACAGGAGGGAGCACCTCTGCGTTCAGCCACCATGCAGAGGGCCCCTTCTGCAAGGCTGTCTGACCGCAGCCTAGGCCCCACTGGCCCCTGTCCTGGGCCCCCAGCCCCACGAAGCCTGAATCCCTAAACCTTGGCTGATCTCCCAGTCCCACTTGCCCACAGGCCAGGCTCTGTCTCTTATACACATCTAGATGTGTATAAGAGACAGCTCCCGGCCCAGACGCCCCGCCCCTCGCCCCTTCGCAAGCCCGGCCGCGCCCACCTACCCTGCTCAGCGCTGCCCACCGCCTCCGCCGTGAGGTCCCGCGCGCCGCCCCAGCTGCGCCCCGCGTCCCGGCTGGTCACGCAGCAGAGGCGCGCGGCGTTCCTGCCCGCGGCGATCTGCGCGGCCTCGGGGGTGCGGCCACGCACGGCGATGAAGAAGAGGAAGACCGTGGCCGTGCGCTCATCGTGCACCGGGCAGGGGTTCATGGAGCGGTGCTCCTCCAGGGCCGCCGTCCCCAGCACGCGCGGGGCGCCCCACTGCGGGGAGGGGCCGAGCCTCAGCCCCGCGTCTCACATCCGTCCGCGCGGTCCCCAAACCCGCCCCCAGCGCGCTCACCCGCACGGAGCCCCCGGCCAGCGTGCCAGTCCTCTGCACCAGACGGTGGGCGTGGGCGTCGTCGGGGCTGAGCCTCTGCTCCGCGAAGGCCAGCAGGGAGGGCCCGGGGGCCACGGGCAGCAGCGCGGGCACTCGGTAGGTCAGGCCCGTCCGCTCGCGCTGGAAGAGGACAGTGCGCGCGGGCACACGCGGGGCCCCCATGCTCTGCGGGCGGGGCGAGGACCCTGCGTCAGCTGGTCAGCGGCGAGGCATTCCTCCAGGACATGCTGGTCCCTCCAGATGGGCGAGGGTTTTCTGCGGGTGCCGGTGTCCCACGCACCTTCCCGCGCCCACCCCAGAGACCACCCTGCCCCAGGCCCCTCACGCCCCCCCCCATCCGGGACAACCCCTC
>SJYX01015947.1:100524-119161 GCA_006410675.1 Oreotragus oreotragus
GGTTGCACATGATGAAGCGCCCCCCGGGCCCGCCCTGCTCTGCGCCCTCCACGTAGCGCGCCGAGAAGAGCCAGGGGTAGCCGAGGTGCAAGCAGCCGCCGGCGGGCAGCGCCGCCGACAGGGTGTGCGTCTCGGCGAAGCGGAAGAGGATGTTGAGCACCGTGCTGCTGGCCGTCTTTTGCGTCTTAAGAAACATGACGTTGGTGACCCGTCAGCCTGGTCCCCGAGTTGCCTGGGGGAAGAGCGCAGCGCCGTGGGCCGGGGATCCTCGCGCTTGCCCAGCCGGAGAAATCCCAGCCCCGCGACCCCTGAGCCTGGAGGCCCGCAAAGCCTCTGCCCCGTCCACGCTTCCCCGACCCACACTCCCTGAGCTGGCAACACTCCAGCCCAGCCCCGTCACTGTGCCCCTCACCTGAGACCCTGCCCTGGCCGTGCCCTTCCAGCGGTTGCACCACCTGCCCCACGCACTGCAGGCTGCTCTCCCAGGCCCTGCACCCCTCTGCTTCCCAACCTCCTGCCTGGCTCTGAGGGCGCCCAGCGTGGCTCTGCCCTGTGACCCAGGCCATATGGCTGGCGGTGCCTGGCTGGCCCCTCATGCTGAGATGGGCTGACTCACTGCCGGGCAAGACGACCCTGCTGCTCACTCCTGTGATCTCAGGGTGGCGCCCACCCAGTTGTGGACACCAGCCTGGAGCTACCGGTGCGCACCCTGCCCCAACACAAGATCCCAAAATAGGGCTGGTGAGAGTGCCCCAGGATGCTGGGGACAGGGTCCAGAGGCTAGTGCCAGGCCTGGGGGTAGGCAAGGACACCCAGGAGCTTTAGCACTGCCCCCCTCCTGTGGAGACCAGCCAGGCCCGGGGCTGGAGGGCCCTCCCACCAGCCAGGCTAAACCACTGGGGCTGGGTAGCCATCGGGAGGACTCTGGGCTTCACAGAGGCCATACCACCAACCAGCAGGGGAGCAGGGGTCCTGACCTCCAGACCACTAGGAGGTCTAACCACCCCAGCCCTGCCTCCCAGTCACCCTCTGCACACAGCAGCTCTGCCCAGGGCACCCCTAACCTGGCCCAGATTCAACCCTCCCGTATCCCTGCCTGGAGTTCTGGGCAGCTTACTGCCCATGGGAGATACTGGGAGGCCCCTGGGTGACCACAGGAAGAGCCCCTCCTCCATTGCAGAGGAGAGGCTGAGGCCTGGAAAGGAGGCGTGGCCTACCACAGTCACAGGCAGGGCTGGGTGCCACCCGGAGTGGAGCACACTGGGGTCCCAGTACTGCTCGGGGAGGGGGCAGTGCCCAGACCTCAGGCCACTCAGTGGAGGACTCATGGCATGAGCAGCCCGACGTCCATGTACATGATGCCGGCCAGCAGGAGCACAGCCAGGGCCAGGAGGAGGAACACGGCCCAGAAGCACCTGTGGGCGGAGGACCCCTTCAGCACTGAGTCCGGGGCCCGGGAGGAGCCTCTGCTGCCCACCCCCTTCCCTACCCCCTCCACCTCCCCGGCATCCACGTGACAGCTTGTGTCTGGCACCTACTGTGCACTGGCCCATGGGGGCCCTGGGGTGGGGGCAGAGCCCAGGATGGGCCTGAGTCATCAGACACCACCCCCACTTGGCCCCCCTGCACTGTCCACTACTCAGAAGCTGGGAGAAGCCAAGAGGGGGACCCCCTCCCTGGGGGGGGCGATCAGAGGTGAAAACATGTCTGCGGATCCTCAACCCTGAGCAGGGCCCCATAGAGACGGGCCTGACTGAGACCCCTGAGTTCCAGCCCAGGGCCCCTGAGGGCAGGGGGGCCCGCCCGGGTGCAGGAGCTGAAAGTGGTGCAGGCAGGGCTTCTGGGCCAGAACACACAAGGGAGAGGCAGTGAGCAGATCGGGAGAGACAGGCAGGGACTCCCTGTCCCGCCCTCGCTGGACCAGGAAGCTGCAGCAGCTCGGCCACGAGGGGCTCCCTGCGCTGCCCCACCTGGAGGAGGGGGAGGAGGCCCAGCCAGTGTCAGCTCGTCACCATCTGCCGGCCACCGCAGACTTACACCCCAGCCTGGGCTAGCCCCGAAGCCCCACTGGCGTGTCCACGGGCATCGCAGTCTCCAAGGTCCAGACTGGCTCCAATGCTGCCCTCCAAACCCAGCCCACCCCCAGGGCCAGTGGCTTCTTCACCTGCTCTCGTCCCGTTTCCCTCCCCCCAACTTCGGTCCTGATCCGCGCTGCTCCTGAACCCTGGTGGCCGGGTTATCCCCTCCCGTGTCCCTGCGCCGTGGCTCATTCCACCCCAGCAGCCCAGGGACCCTTTTATTAAAAATTCCAATGTGCTCAAAGTCTTCCTTGGTGGCTCAGACGGTAAAGAATCCGCCTGCAATGAAGGTTCGATCCCCGGGTCAGGAAGATCCCCTGGAGGAGGGCGTGGCAACCCACTCCAGTGTTCCCTGGAGAAGCCCATGGACAGAGGGGCCTGGCGGGCTACAGTCCATGGGGTCGCGAAGAGTTGGACATGACTGGGCGACTGACTAACATTTTCATTTTCTTTCAACAAGCTCAAGCCCTTGATTAAATCCCATAATTGAAGAGCCTCCTGTGCTGAACCCTTCAGGAAAGTGCAAGTCTTCCCAGCCAGTCCCCAGGCCCCCGCTCCACCCCTGCCCTCCAGCCATTCCGCTTCCTTGAGTTCCTCAAACACCCAGCCCCAGGACCTCTGCGCTCAGGAGGCTTCAGCCGCAGACTGTCTACCCAGTGTCTGCAGGAGCTGCCTCCCGCTTCTCCGGGCTGTGGGCAGGTGGTCTCCCAACCTCCCTGCAGCTCACCCCTGCCACCTGGGCTGTCCCACTTGCGTTGGTCCCTTTGTAGTCTGCTGCCCACTGGGCTTCCCTGGTGGCTGGGCTGGTCAAGAATCCTCCTACATTGCAGAGGACCTGGGTTTGACCCCTGGGTTGGGAAGATCCCCTGGAGGTGACAGTCGCTCCTTTGTCCATGGAATTCTCCAGGCAAGAGTACTGGAGTAAGTTGCCATTTCCTCAATCCACTCCAGTATTCTTGCCTGGAGGATACCCATGGACAGAGGGGCCTGGCGGGCTACAGTCCATGGGGTCGCGAAGAGTTGGACTGAGCATGCAGCTCTGCCCACCATCGGGTAAGCGTTTCGGGTTCTGGAAAGGTAGCTGGCACATGCACGGTGCTTGGCTCCTATGTGCTGAGTGAGTGAGTGAAGCCAAGCACACATCCCACCCGCCACCACAGACATCCTGGTTTGAGTCGGCGTGGGGTGCAGAGGGAGGAGAAACCATGGGGTGGGAACAAGAGCGGAAGCAAATCTGTCGAATGTGAAACGTCCTGAGACACCAAGAGGAGGTGCCCAGCAGTGGCTGAAGGAGTCCAGAGCTCAAGGAGTCGCCACGGCCGGGACACGCATCCGCACATCAGCATAAAAAGGCCTGGCGTGCTGCAGTCCACGGGGTCACAAAGAGTCAGACACAACTGGGCAGCTGCACAGCAACAGCAGTACAAGCCCACGTCACGTGGAACCTCAGCTGCAGGAATCAGAAAACAGCGGCAGACTCCCCTCACCAAGCTGGAGGCTTGGGAGGGAAGCTGCTGGCTCTGGCCGACTCAGCCCCACCACACTGAGAAAACTGACGTCTCTCTCCCCATGCTCATGGCCTGATAGTCACGAGCTGCCAAGCTCCAGACATCACATAAACATTTGCATCAGCAAGAACGTAGACGGGACAGAACCAGCCATAATAAGGAACCAAAAGCCTTTTAGAAGCCTCTAACAAACCTCCTCCTCCATCTTCTTGGCCAAAATGCGGTCACACGGTCGGTCCCCCTCCCCCCAGCTGCAAGGGAGTGCTGAGAAAGCTTCATTTAGTGTTTACAGCCTCTGTCCTGGGGGGGCACAAGGAGAAGGTGGCAGCTGTCAGCCTCAACTGTGTTTGTGTAAATCCGTGGAAACGGTGGGCTGCAACCTGGGCCTAGCTAGGTTTGCCCATGGAGGCAGGCACATCTCTGAAATACAAGTGAGCTTCTCGCCTGCGGCCCGGCCGTGGCCCTGGATCCAGGGGGCCCAGCCTGCAGGCCCCTGTTTAGCCCTGATGCTGCGGCTGCAGGCTCTTCCTGGACGTCTGAATGGAATTCACAGCCCAGCGGCCCTGGCCCTGCCCACCTCCTGCGGCCTCAGCAGGGTGTTGGCAAAGCCACCATCTCTGGGGCCCGGGTTGTTTCCAGGCGTTTGCGGCAACCTATGTACAGTGTGGGCACCCACTTGCATCCAGGTGCTTTGGCCCTGATTTTCCAGCAGGCAGGCCCCTGTGTGCTGCCAGGCAGGGGACCGCCGGGACTCCTCACTCGGCCGGAACACCACCCCCTACACGTCACTCATTCCTTTCTTTCCTGCAGACAGGA
Source organism: Oreotragus oreotragus (assembly GCA_006410675.1). Taxonomy (NCBI): domain Eukaryota; kingdom Metazoa; phylum Chordata; class Mammalia; order Artiodactyla; family Bovidae; genus Oreotragus; species Oreotragus oreotragus. The sequence goes on from SJYX01015947.1 coordinate 104,927, forward strand.
GCAAGTCGGGGAGGTGGGGCGCTGTGGCCTCTGCTGAGACCCCTGCCCCTAGGACACCCGGCACACAGCCCGACCAGCCCGGCACAGGAGGGACGCTGACGGCTCAGCATCCTGACCTCTCGGGGGAGCAAGGCGCCCTGGCAGGCCTGTGTGTGCTCCCCTCGGCCTTGCTCTGAGCTCCTGGGAGGAGCCGCCCAGCCAGACACCATCCCCAGGACAGACCAGCTCTGACCACCTGCCCCCAGGCGCCGGGAGGCTTCACGACTGCCCTTCCGAGGCTCACGGCCCTTCCCCCCGACACCCTCCTCACCACCCGCCCCCTGCTGGTGTCAGGGCCGGCTCCCCTCAGGTGAATCCAAGGTCGGAGGGTGAGTTCCAGGTGTCCCTGTGTCCCAAGGAGGAGAAGGTCCCTCCTGGGACCTCTGGGCCCCGCGTCTCCATGCGGTCTGTGCCCCCAGGGCAGCCAGTTCCTCGGGCCCCAGTGACTTGGGGCAGCAGCGGCTGGGACCAGGAAGGCCTCTGGGGGGAGCGGAGGGCCTGACGGGGCTGGAGGGGACGAGGCGCTGCTCAGTGCGGCAGTCAGGTCCCAGGGGAGAGGAGCCGGATGACGCGCCTGCACGCGGAGCCTGGCACAGGGGGCAGAGCCGAGAGGCAGCTTCCTGCACGGCCCTGTGGGGCCTGTCCACAGGGCTCTGCAGGGACGGGGAGTGTGACAAGCAGGGGGCACAGAGGGGAGGAGCCCGGGAGGAAAGGGCAGAGCACGGCTGCTCCATCAGGGCGGGTGATGCAGAACAGCAGGAAGGCCAGACCCCGGCCTCGCAGGAACCTCTCGACGCCCCCCAGACAGAAACTCAGAAGTGGACTCACACTGGCTGCAGGACTGCCCCATGAGACCCCTCCGGCCCCCTGGCCCCAAGCAGGCTGCAGGTCCCCACCCGCCATTCTGCTCTGGGGAAAGGAGACAGCCGGACCCCGCACCAAAGAGTCTTGAAGCTTCACATCTTCCCCCAAAGAGAGTTTCTAACTCACAATTCAGTTCTCAACTTCCCATGGAAGCACGTCATACAGTAATGACAGGACAATTCTAAACGGTGTCAGGGAGCAGGGGCCTGCCAGGTGCTGGGAAGGGAGGGGACCCGAGCACAGGGAGGGCGCCCGATGCCCTCCGTCGGGGCAGCGGGCAGCCAGCCGCCCGTGGACAGGCCACCACGCGGGACTCCCAGCCAGCTCCGTCCTTTGGAGGAGACTGCTCAGAGCCGTGAACAGCAGCAGCCTCTCGCAGGGAGGGGAGGGGGGTCCGGGGCTGCTCCGGGAGGGGCGCTGGGTGGATCTGGGCCCAGCGTCGCCTCTACGGGGCAGTGCCGGGCCCGTGCACCCAGGGGCTGTTTTCTCTCCAGGCTTTTAATAGTGTTTTGCCTTTTTCATTACCTCAGTCCTGGGCCCCTTGTGTTTATTTCAATATCCAGTTTTTATTGCCATTGTAAATGAATTCACATTTCATTTCTTGGTCCTTATCACTAGAGTAGAAAAAACTTTGTTAAAAAAAAACATGTGCCTTGTATCCAGTTAGCTCCAGCCACTGTACATGCCTCTTGTAGCCAAACGCTAGCGTCCTGCCGTCTGCTGTGATGGGGCACTGCCCGGCTCGCCCTGTATGCCTGCCCGCTGGCCTGTGACCAGCCTCATCACCAAGACGCCCTGGGTCTTGTTGGAAAGGAACGGACTTAAAAAAAAAAAGAAACGGCCTTCAGGGACCACAGCCTGGGGGCTGGGGGTGCCCACTGGTCTGGGACGTTGTCAGTTGCTGGGTCCTCTCAGTGGACACAGCTGGAAACTCCCCGAGCTCACACCCCCGTGGCCAACTCTGGCGCTACACTTCGGGGGTGTTCAGTCGCTCAGTCACACCCAGCTCTGCGAAGCAACGGACTGCAGCGCGCCAGGCTTCCCTGTCCTTCACTGTCTCCCGGAGTGTGCTGAAACGCATGTCTGTTGAGTTGGTGACTCCATCCAACCACCTCATCCTCTGTCGTCCCCTTCTCCTCCTGCCCTCAGTCTTTCCCAGTCTTTTCTAATCAATAGACTCTTCGCATCGGGTGACCAAAGTATTGGAGCTTCAGCTTCAGCATCAGTCCTTCCAGTGAATATTCAGGGCTGATTTCCTTTAGGGTGGACTGGGTGGATCTCCTTGCTGTCCAAGGGACTCTCCAGCACCACAATTTGAAAGCATGAATCCTGTGCTCAGCCTCCTTTATGGTCCAACTTTCACATCCATACATGACTACTGGAAAAACCATAGCTTTGACTATACACACTTTTGTTGGCAAAGTGATGTCTCTGCTTTTTAATATGGTGCCTAGGTTTGTCATAGATTTTCTTCCAAGGAGCAAGCATCTTTTAATTTTACGGCACAGCCACTCTCCACAGGATTTTGGAGCCCAAGAAAATAAAGTCTGTCTCTGTTTCCATTGTTTTCCCATCTATTTCCCATGACGTGATGGGACCAGATGCCATGATCTTAGTTTCTTTAATACGAGTTTCTTTTTCACTCTCCTCTTTCACTTTCATCAAGAGGCTCGTTACTTCCTCCTCACTTTCAGCCATTAGAGTGGTATCATCTGCATATCTGAGGTTATTGATATTTCTCCTAACAATCTTGATTCCAGCTCGTGCTTCATCCAGTTCAACATTTTGCATGATGTACCCTGCATATAAATTAAATAAACATGGTGTCAATATACAGCCTTGACGTACTCCTTTCCCAGTTTTGAACAGGTTTCTCTGGAAGCGGGTAATGTGGTCTGGTATTCTCATCTCTTAAAGAATTTTCCACAGTTTGTTGTGACCCACACAGTCAAAGGCTTTGGCATAGTCAATACAGCAGAAGTGGATGTTTTTCTGGAGCTCTCTTGCTTTTGCTATTATCCAGTGGATGTTGGCAATTTGATCTCTGGTGCCTCTGCCTTTTCCAAATACAGCTTGAACATCTGGAAGTTCATGGGTCACATATGGTTGAAGCCTGGCTTGGAGAATTTTGAGCATTAGTTGCTAGCATGTGAGATGAATGCAACTGTGCGGTAGTTTGAACATTCTTTGGCATTGCCCTTCTTTGGGACTGGAATGAAAACTGACCTTTTCCAGTCCTGTGGCCACTGCTGACTTTTCCAAATTTGCTGGCATATTGAGTGCAATGCTTTCACAGCATCATTTTTTAGGGCTTGAAATAGCTCAGCTGGAATTCCATCACCTCCACTAGCTTTGTTTGTAGTGATACTTCCCAAGGCCCTCTTGACTTTGCATTCCAGGATGTCTGGCTCTAGGTGAGTGCTCATAGCTTCTCAATGACCCTCTTCCTACTGCTTCCGATCTCCTCTCTTGCACCAGAGCCTAGTCTCAGACACAAGCTGGGAGAATTTGAGCCCCTGCCATCACTTTCTGCTCTCCACACACACCCCGTTAAGGCCAAGCCACCGCGGCACGTGCCTTGCCCTCCCGCCACGTCTTTTTGTATGTACTTATTTGGCCTCGTCGGGTCTTAGTTGCAGATGTGGGATCTTACATGACAGAGCACAGCTCAGCAGCTCCGTCGCACAAGCTCTTTAGCCACGGCATATGGGATTCTTAGTTCCCCACCCAGGAATCAAGCCCAAGTCCCCTGCTTTGGAAGGTGGATTCTCTACCACTGGACCATCGGGGCAGTCCCTTGCTCCATTATTTGTATCTGCTACCATACCTGGGTTTTAAACGTGATGTGAGCTTCTCCAACCCCCAGCTGCCTAACGCTCCCGCAAGTCCTCCTGACGAAGGACTTGAGATCCGCCTGAGAGAGACTCCCAGGAACCAGCAGGTAGCCAGGCTGAGTCTCCGTAAGCTCAGGACTATGGCGGACCAAGTGTAGAATGCTCACACACAGGACAGGGCTACCGGGAAAGGATGCCCATGTCAGCCTGCAGTCACGGCCTGTGGGCCCCAGGAAGGCGGCCGCAGAGGCAGTGGGAGACGGTGCGGCAGCCCAGGGGCCAGGCCCTGGGAGCTACTCACTGCACACCTTCCCCAAGCCCCAAAGGGGTGCACTTCTGGAAGGCCACGCTGTGGTCACAGGGTGCCCGCACCGCAGTGGAGTCACATCTGCAGAGCTCACGAGACCGTCCAGGGAAGGCAGCTTGTCACTGGAGCCTGAGCAGTTGGTTCCTTTTTCTTAATTGGAGGATAATTGCTTTACAATGTTGGTTTTGCCATACAGCAACATGAATCAGCCACAGGGATACACACGTCCCCTCCGTCGTGAACCTCCCTGCCAACCCCTTCCCCATCCCACCCCTCCGGGTCATCATGGAGCACTGGCTTTAGGCTCCCTGTGTCATATGGCAAGTTCCCACTGGCTATTTACTTTACACAGGGTTTTGTCATCCCACATAGTTAGAGTTTCACCCCTGCTGGATGAGGCCCTCCTGGGACGTTAACGGGCCTGGCTTCTCCCCTCAGTGTGCCCCCAGCCTGACTTTGTTCTGACACATAAAACTCCCTTCAGCAAACACTGGGTGTTTGCTGGCCCCTTCAGAGGAGCCATACTGAGGACTTCTCGGAAATTTCTGCTGTCACACTTAGAATAACCCCTTTGGCCTTAAGGGAACAAGTTCCCCACAGAATTGCAGTGAAAAGGAGAAAAGAGGAATGAGGCTTTCTTTCCTTCCCTGAGAACAAAGATACAGAGAATAGTGAGCAGGGCTGATCACTCCTAGTTTTCACTTTGTTCCTAATCTGCAGGCAACATTCAAAAAACTAAGATCCTGGCATCTGGTCCCATCACTTCACGGCAAACAGATGGGAAAACAATGGAAACAGTGAGAGACTTTATTTTCTTGGGCTCTAAAACCACTGTGGATGGTGATGAAATTAAAAGATTTTTGTTCCTTGGAAGAAAAGCTATAACAAACCTAGACAGTATGTTAAAAAGCAGAGTCATTACTTTGCCCACAAAGGTCCTTATAGTCAAACCTATGATTTTTCCATTAGTCGTGTATGGATGTGAGAGTTGGACCATAAAGAAGGCTGAGCGTCAAAGAATTGATGCTTTTGAACTGTGGTGCTGGAGAAGACTCTTGAGAGTCCTTTAGACTGCAAGGAGATCCAACCAGTCCATTCTGAAGGAGATCAGTCCTGAATATTCACTGGAAAGACTGATGCTGAAGCTGAAGCTCCAATACTTTGGCCACCTGGTGCGAAGAGCTGACTCGCTGGAAAAGACCCTGATGCTGGGAAAGATTGAAGGTGGGAGGAGAAGGGGGCGACAGAGGATGAGATGGATGGATGGCATCACCAACTCAATGGACACAAGTCTGAGTGAGCTCCAGGAGCTGGTGAAGGACAGGGAGGCCCGGCGTGCTGCGGTCCACAGGGTGGCAAAGAGTCGGACCCACCTGAGCGCCTGGACTGCAACAACCTGTAGTCTGTGGCTAAGTTTGCTTTTCACCCTCTGACTCTGCATGAGCTATTTCTGCGCCTGTCTATTATCTTTTAACTCTGTGTAACACATCCTATATCTGGTGCTCACCGTTACTGCACTCTCTCTCTCTGCCCACCACCGCTTGTAGATTCTCTCCTTTTTTGCATTCAGAAAGAAGCCCGCAGTACAGTACACAAAAGGCAATGGACCCAACAACCCAACGCCAGCCTACGACTGCCTCCGAAGCAAGGCGGGAGGAAGACGGAGACAAGAGCCTGGTGTCCTTGCCCCGTCGCCACTCCCGCTGCGAGCCCTCACCTAGAGGGTCCCCGACTCCTCACGGAGGAGGGCGCAGGCCTCGAGGCACCATCCTGTTCTGTTCTGTCTGCCCTCGCCGGTTGAGGATTAAAGCCAGCTTTCTAGTTCCTCCAAACTCTGTCTCTGCAATTTTTTATTTGGCTTTGGTGGGCAGAGAATCCAAGGGTTTTGGTGGCAACAAAGCTGCCCAAGAAAAATAATGTCTTCAGAGAAACCCCTCATTTCTAAGGAGAGGCTTTTCCTTTGCAGAACACCCTCTGGTTCCATCGCCCGTGGGGTCAGCAGGGTGTGGGTGTGGGTGTGGGATGGGCCGGGCAGTGCGCCCAGCAGGACCAGTGCTCAGGGAGCCACCACGCCTAGGGCTGTCAACAGGACGGATGTTCTGCCCGGCAGGGAGACAGGGTCCCAGGCATTTGCCATCTGTCTTCAGGAATGGAATCCTGTATGGCTGCAGCTGTTGACTTTTGACACTCCCTGAAATGAAACACTCTGTACTCCCGTAAAACTGGTGGAATAGGTCTTTACATAGATATTTTCAGAACCTGATTTTATGAGCCCAAGCCTTGCATCTCCTCAACTTGAGAAATCACTAAATTCCTTCATGGTGACATCAGCTCCTCATGACTAGCAGAAAACCTTTTATAAGATAAGCGCTTATCTCCCTTGGCTGATCCCAGGGCCCAATCCAGGGCTCCTGTGTAGGATCCAAAGTGGCCAGGTAAATGCACCCATAGTGGTCACCACGGGTCTGTCCATCCATCATTCCTTCCACTGGCCCTCGTTCAGCCCCAAATGCCCTATTGGGTGTGGGGCCAAGCCAAGGGGGTGGGCACAGTGGCAGCTTTTAATTAGTAGTGGCCAAGGAAGGGGGCGACCGAGGATGAGGTGGCTGGACAGCGTCACGGGCTTGCTGGACGCGAGTCCGAGTGGACTCCGGGAGCTGGTGATGGACAGGGAGGCCTGGCGTGCTGCGATTCATGCAGGCGCAGAGAGTCAGACACGACTGAGCGACTGAACTGAACTGAACTGAAGGACAAGACTGAACAGTTACTCAGGGCTCCCTCCTCACAGACAAGCACTTGGCCGGGAAGGCTGCATCCTCGGGAAACCAGGCCCTGCCCCCCCGCCCTGGCTCAGCTGCTTGAGAAGAACAAGGAGGTGCTGGCCCCCGGCCCCAGCTCCCCACCCCCAGATGCACCAGCAGGAGGCCTGGCACAGGGCCACCAGAGGTCTCCTTGGGCCTGGGGACCCTGTGATCAGGATAGGTGAGGCCATNTGGCTCAGCTGCTTGAGAAGAACAAGGAGGTGCTGGCCCCCGGCCCCAGCTCCCCACCCCCAGATGCACCAGCAGGAGGCCTGGCACAGGGCCACCAGAGGTCTCCTTGGGCCTGGGGACCCTGTGATCAGGATAGGTGAGGCCATCATCCAGTGAGTCCAGGGTACACAGTCATCCGTACAAAGATCAAACCAAAAAGAAGCAGGGACAGGGCCCAGATGCCCAAACTCAACATCCCCCAAATAGAGGGAAAGAGTGGGGGCACCCCCCACCCAGGGGATCCTGTTAAAACAGAAAGGAACGTCACTCTGGTGCTGCCTGCAGGGTGCAAGAGAAGAAATGTGGCCAAGATGCCTGTCCAGCACCCAGTTGCCACCCGCCACTGCCCGCCGAATTGGGGGTGAGGGGCCTGGCTCCGGCTGGAATCTGGGGCTGGCAGGAAGAACCTTTCAACTCCCCCTTCTACTCCCTCAGCGCTGTCCTGAGACGGCACCCCCCAGGAAGCTGCTGTGACACTTTCCAGGAGGGGAACCAAGACTCCCCAGCCGAGACCCAGGAGCAAGAGGCGGCCAGGGCCTTCCAGCCCCGCACCCGTCCAGCTGGGCACAGCCCCTGGTGGGGCGGGGCGTCACCAGGGTGGACACTGAGCCCGAGAGGTAGGTCCGCGTGGCCTGATGCAGCCAGGCCTCTGGGGGCTGCGTACAAGATTGCTGATATGAGGAGAGCCCAGGGCGGCCCACGTCCCCACCCAACCCCAACAGGGCCCTCTGAGTCCTTCCCCCAAAGGGAACTGCTTTGTGCTCTATAACCTGGGGGCGCTTCCTCCCCTCGGGGGCACCACATGTGCCCTGAAGTCAGTTCAGTGGGTCACACTGAGGGCTGGAGTTTGCAGCCAGCACGCTTAGAGAATAGTGTGAAACAGAATCAAATAGGGCAGAGAGGAAACAGTAGGCATAGAATGGAACAGAGTAGATCCAGAGTAGAGTAGATCCAGAGTAGAGCAGATCCAGAGTAGAGTAGATCCAGAACAGAGTAGATCCAGAGTAGAGTAGATCCAGAGTAGAGTAGATCCAGAGTAGAGTAGATCCAGAACAGAGTAGATCCAGAGTAGAGTAGATCCAGAGTAGAGTAGATCCAGAGTAGAGTAGATCCAGAACAGAGTAGATCCAGAGTAGAGTAGATCCAGAGTAGAGTAGATCCAGAGTAGAGTAGATCCAGAACAGAGTAGATCCAGAGTAGAGTAGATCCAGAGTAGAGTAGATCCAGAGTAGAGTAGATCCAGAACAGAGTAGATCCAGAGTAGAGTAGATCCAGAGTAGAGTAGATCCAGAGTAGAGTAGATCCAGAACAGAGTAGATCCAGAGTAGAGTAGATCCAGAGTAGAGTAGATCCAGAGTAGAGTAGATCCAGAACAGAGTAGATCCAGAGTAGAGTAGATCCAGAGTAGAGTAGATCCAGAGTAGAGTAGATCCAGAACAGAGTAGATCCAGAGTAGAGTAGATCCAGAGTAGAGTAGATCCAGAGTAGAGTAGATCCAGAACAGAGTAGATCCAGAGTAGAGTAGATCCAGAGTAGAGTAGATCCAGAGTAGAGTAGATCCAGAACAGAGTAGATCCAGAGTAGAGTAGATCCAGAGTAGAGTAGATCCAGAGTAGAGTAGATCCAGAACAGAGTAGATCCAGAGTCAACAGACTTAGACTCGTTTAGTCACTAAGTCGTGTCCGACTCTTTGTGACCCCGTGGACTGTCGCCCACCAGGCTCCTCTGTCCGTGGGATTTCCCAGGCAAGAACACTGGAGTGGGTTGCCATTTCCTCCTCCAGGGGATCTTCCCAACCCAGGGATCAAACCTAGGTTCCTGGGCCCCCCAGCACTGGAGGCGGATTCTTTACCACTGCGCCGCCTGATACAGACCGGCAAAGAATAAACAGACGAGAGCAGACGAGACAGCATCTGAGCGTGCGGGACGCAGTGTGGCTGCGGGGAGATGTGTTTCAGACAGGCACAGCATGTGGAGGTTCAAGTGTGTCCCAGACAGCGACGCTGCGTGCTGTCTTCCCCCGGGTCACCATGGAAACAGGTCCCCTCTTCTGCCCGGTCACCATGGAAACAGGTCCCCTCTTCCTCATCTTTCAGTTGCCATCCTGCCTCCGTCACCTCTTGCTCGGGCCAAAGCGTCCCCTTGTCCACTGAAAAGCAGACTGCAAGCGTCCTGGCTGGCCCCCTCTGGACTCTTTCTGGCCCCTTTCTGGCCCCCAGCCAGCCCACACGTGGCCACCGCAGCCGTGCACCAGTAGAGTGCCGCCAGACGCCCTGCCCTGCCCCCTCCCCGCCTGCACTCTCACGTGTACTCTTCACCCACCCTAAGAGCGGGCCTGAGGCCAGGAGAGTCACACAGCCCCCCACAGATCACATAGTCCCCACGGGGTCACCCAGCCCCCACGGGGTCACACAGCCCCCACAGGGTCACCCAGCCCCCACAGGGTCACACAGCCCCCACAAGGTCACACTGTCCCCACGGGATCACACAGCCCCCACAAGGTCACACTGTCCCCATGGGGTCACACAGCCCCCACGGGGTCACACAGCCCCCATGGGGTCACACTGTCCCAATGGGATCACACTGTCCCCACGGGATCACCCAGCCCCCATGGGGTCACAGCCTTCTATGGGTCATATAGCCCTCACGGGGTTACCCAGCCCCCATGGGGTCACACAGCCCCCATGGGGTCACACTGCTCCCACAGGGTCACACAGGCCCCACAGGGTCACACAGCCCCCATGGGGCACACAGCCCCTCAAGAGTCCACACAGTCCCCCACAGATCACACAGCCGCACAGGGTCACACAGCCCCCACGAGGTCACACAGCCCCCCACAGATCACACAGCGCCCCACAGATCACATAGTCCCCTTGGGGTCACCCAGCCCCCATGAGATCACACTGTCCCCACGGGGTCACCCAGCCCCCATGGGGCCACACAGCCCCCATAGGGTCACACAGCTCCCATAGGGTCACACAGCCGCCATGGGGCACACAAGCCCCTCAAGGGTCCAGACAGTCCCCCACAGATCACACAGCCGCATGGGGTCACACAGCCCCCACGGGGTCACACTGTCCCCACGAGGTCACACAGCCCCCATGGGGTCACAGCCTTCTATGAGTCACACAGCCCCCTGGGGTCACTTGGCTCCCCACAGCCACTCTCTGGTCCCAGCCCCCCAGGAGATTTTTGTCCTGAGAAGCTGACCTCAAACAACCAGAAATACAAGTTTCCAAAGACCTGAAGCCAAGGTGTGGAGTTGAGGGACCATACAATAGCTCCCATACAGTCAGGGGGATTGATGCCCAAGCATCTCAGGCCAGGAGCCTCACCCAGACCCCTCACCCTGCCCAGTGGAAGAGGTCTGATCTCTGCTCCGGGCGACCCGTCTAGCCAAACAAGCCACTGGTCTCCCCCGGCCCATGCCCGTCCCCCCTCCTCCCCGTGGACCCCTGGGTGCCCCCGGCCCACACCTGTCCCCTCTCGTCCCCGTGGACTCCTAGGTGCCTCAGGCCCATGCCTGTCCCCTCCTCCTCGTGGACCCCTGGGCTCCCCCGGCCCACACCCGTCCCCTCCTCCTCGTGGAACCCCTGGGCTTCCCGGCCCACACCCATCCCCTCTGTCCCTGTGGACCCCTTGAAGCCCCCGGCCCACGCCCATCCCCTCCTCCCTATGGACCTCTGGGCTGCCTGGACCACGCCTATCCCCTCTGTCCCCGTGGACCCCTGGACTCCCCTGGCCCACTCCCACCCCTCCTCCCCATGGACCCCTGGATGCCCCCAGCCCATGCTCATCCCCTCGGTTCCCGTGGTGCCCAGATGTGCTGCAAGGCCGAGCCTGCAGGTGCCCTGTTCTGGGCGGCAGCCAGCTTGTCTGCCCACAGGCCCAGGGCGCTGACCTAGAAACATGGGCCCCAGCCGTTCCCACAAGTCACAGAAAACCGACCCAAGGCTCTGGGCCCTCAGGGCCACCGAGTGTGAGCCTGCCCACTGTCTTTCTCCCTGAGGTCTGCGCTGCTCCCGCAAGCCTGGGACAAGCACAGAGGCTGGGCCCCGTGTCGCAACAGCCCCCACGGGACCCACCCTTCCATCAGAGCTGGCACAGCCCGCAGGACCCGGGCTGGACCCCAGATAGCAGAGCAACACCCCCAGCCGGCCCTCCAGGGAGGCCCCGGGAAGAGGCTGGTCATGTGCCCCCAACCTCGAGGAGCGGTGGTGGAGGCACAGCACCCCCCGCTGGCCAGGAGAGGACGGGGCACTTGCAGACGCCACGCCCCTCCCCTCCTGACCTCTGCAGCACGGGTGGGCTCTGGGGCTCAGGGCCCAGCCAGCACCCTAAACTGCACAGGCGGGTGATTGGGCTGAAGTGCAGGAGCTGGGTGGGGGACACGGCCAGCCCCCCAGAAGGTGACCACAGGACCGAGGCCAGCAGAGCCCCGACCCCCAGCAGCCGCCCACCCAGGCCTCCAGCCCAGACACCAGATCCCCATCTCCTCTGCCGACATCCCTCTTACCCGAACCACCCACCAGGCCCAGGACAAGGCCGGCCGGGCAGGGGAGGGGGGCTCCCCACTGCCTGAAATGAAGCCCACGAGGGTGAACTCAGAGCGAATGCCCCGGTCCAGAGCGATGCCCCAGGAGGACTTGGTCCATCAGCACTCAGGCCCCCAGGACTGAAGAAGGAATTTGGCCCCTGTGATGGCACAGCCCCCACTTACCTCTGCAAGCTCCCCAGAGAGGACGGCATGCTGGCGGGTGGTGATCCAGCCTGGCCCCTTGCCCCACTTGTGCGGGCAGCCGCAGGGCACAGGTACCGGCGGGGCATGACACTGGGCAGAGCAGGAACTCGAGGCACGCACCTGCCAGCGGGTGGGGCTACGCCCTGCACCCACACCCGAGTCCAGGCCTTCCCGGAGGAGGCCAGCACCTGGCACATGCCCACGAGCCTGTGCCTGCTCACCCTGCCCCGGTGTGGGGTATGTCAGCCCAGGAGGCCTGCAGGGAGCTGTGGGCGGTGACAAGGCCTCTGGGTTGAGAACTCAGGGCAAGATGCAGATCTTGCTGAGGGTCAGTGGGTGGCTCTGAGGGCAAGGAAGAAGGCAGGAGCCAAAGTCAACAGCTTCCCCCTTTCCTCCTCCTTCTCAAAAGCTTGGCTCAGACGGTAACGCGTCTGTCTACAATGTGGGAGACCCGGGTTCGAACCCTGGGTCGGGAAGATCCCCTGGAGAAGGAAATGGCAATCCACTCCGGTACTATTGCCTGGAAAATCCCACGGACAGAGGAGCCTGGTAGGCTACAGTCCATGGGGTCGCAGAGAGTCGGACACGACTGAGTAACTTCACTCTCAAAAGCTTCACTCCGGGAGAAAACTCAGCTGTTATTCACACCTTGGGCTGGAAAAGAACTTTCAAAAGAGGACATTGCGGTATAAAATTTTAGATTTAGTAGATTTTACTCCATGTAAGTACACTTCTTTCTTTTGGAAATAAATAAATACAATTCAAAGACAGCAGACTGAGAGAAATATTTGCAGTATTTTAACCAAATGTTAAGTCCATAAGGAAAGACAAAATTCCTCACTGCACCGTGAGGCACCCCAGCCCCAGCCAGCCCGGGGTCTTTGCATATGGGTGCGGGGGGTGCCACAGTGGCCAGGCACTTTGGGGCTGCCTGTCCACAGGCCCTTCCCCAGCCTGGTCTGACCCATCGTGGTGGGTGGGCAGAAGGGCAGACGTGCGCTCAGAATCCTCCCAGGCCTTCTGGTGAGCTGGTGGAGAGGCCTCAGGGGCACACTCACTTTCTCTCCGATGGAGCCTCGGACACAGCAGAGCTTGGGGGGTGGGGACGGAGTTCAGGGAGCCTGCACCCGAGGAAAAAAGATGCTCAGCTGAAAGGGTGGGGAGGAGGCTGGGGCCCTGCTCCCTGCCCAGCGGGGGTTCTGGGAGGGCCTTCCTTGGGGGAGCTGGGGCCTGCACTGTGTACCTCGTATCTGCGGGAGGGGTGGGGATGAAAAGAGACAGAGTCACTGTGCTCCCAGCCCTGACCTCCCCGGTAAGCCCCACCTGCAGCACCCAAACCACCTGAAGGCTCCAGGGCGCAGCTGCCAGGACTCACAGGGTCAAGTTTGGGCTCGTCTCACCTGACAGACCGCCGCCCAGCATCCTCGCTGCCAGCGAAGCCACACAGCCCAGCCCGAGGTCAGGAGGCAGGCCGTCGTGCGCCTGCAGCCGCCCTCTGCCCCGGGGTCCTGGCGCAGCCCCCTCCTGGCACAAGAGGCCCCGGCTGGCTGGGCGGCTGGTGCTCCCCATGGTGCGGGCCTGCGGGCCTCCTTGACTTTCTCAGGGCCCTTGCTGGGCCAGAAGGCAGCTGTCTGCCCGGCTCCTCTGGGTCGGGGCTGGGCTGGTAAATAGCCATCACCAGCTCTGGCTTCAGAGGCCCATTCCTCCTGCAGCAAGGCAGCACGTGGCTCCAGGGGAACAAGAAACTTCCCAGAGCACCCCCGGGGTGAGGAGCCCCACCTCTGGCCAAGGGTGGGGAACACGAAGGGCCACACGTGAGGGGGTCTTGGGGCAGACCCGTCACTGTCCTACCCACCAGGGCCTCAGGCTTCATTGTTGCTACAAATGTTTGCTCTCCTCCAAACGTACCCCAGATGCTCAGCGCTGGACCTGGGGGACGGGCTGCTGAGCAGACACCCTGAGAGTCCCCTGGGGCCCCACCTGCAGGGACACAGATGGTCTTGGGGTGCTGGCTCCAGGTGAGGGGGACCAGGCACCAGACAGGGTCAACGGCTGCACCCCCAGTTTACGGCAAGGCTGCTGGACCCCAGAGCCACAGCGGTCAGCATCTGCTGTCAAAGGCAGGGGCCCCCCAGCAGGTCCTGCCAGCACGGCCGGCAGCAGAGAGGAGGAGTGGACCACGGGCCTGGCCAAAATCAGGGCATCTCAGAGGTCAGCTGTCAGGAGCCGCCAGGAGGGCGAGCACGGGCCACAGGGCCAGAGCAGGAGGGGCCTCCGGGAGGGGAGATGCCTGCGAGTAGCCTGGACGGGGAGCCGGATGGGGCAGGCAGCGGACACTGGCACACGCAAGCCCCACCCGGCCGCTGTGGGGGCAGGGCTGGGGGCTGGGGGCTGGGTGCAGGGGGGACAGCCCTGAGG
>SJYX01015949.1:0-31453 GCA_006410675.1 Oreotragus oreotragus
TAAGGTTTTGCCACCAAATTAATTTAGGTCAGGTGGCTCAGGCAGTAAAGAATCTGCCTGCAATTCAGGAGATCTGGGCCCAAACCCTGCGTTGTGAAGATCCCCTAGAGAGGGAAATGACAATTCACTCTAGTAATTTTGCCTGGAGAATTACATGGACAGAGGAGCTTGGCGGACTACAGTCCATGGGGTCACAAAGAGTTGGACTAAGTGACTAACACACACATAAAGAGTTAGAAAAATAATTAACCTTCAGAACATTTTAGATTCGGGAATTCATAGCTAACAAATTGTGGACATATACAAATGTAATCATAAGAATCTGAAGATTGGCATTGATAGAACTCATAATAAAATTTAAAATGATGTAATGAAGATAAAGATGCTTCTTTTACAAAGTCAAATTATCTGTAAGAAGTAAAAAAGTAAAATTCTTTGCCTCCTGTGCCAGGACTGAATGAAACCAGTTCCCACTAGTGCTTTCTATTCCTCTTTTACAGTTGGCTTTGCTTTGGGAGCTCAATGCTGTATATTTTTAGTTTTAACTGATTTTTAAAAACCCATTTCTCCTTTTCATGGCCTTCTACCACATCTGTTGTTCACTGCCTTTTTGAAATTAAAATAAAGTACTCTACAGGATATCACTAAACCATAAAATATATTAAGAACAAGCAGGCTCTATTTTATTTCAGGGAGCCATGGAAATACCAATCAAAATTGAGGTGAACTTTTTTCTGTTTATAGCCTTAATGGAGTTTTCTTTAGGTTTGAGTCCATATTAAAGAGAAGATATATGTCTACACTTATAAGTACACACTGATTTCATTGTTTCAGATTTATGAAGTAATAAATTGTGTCTTGAAAGATAAAATCACAATAAGGGACAGTACGTCCACAGAATCAGAAACAGTTGGCATAAGTGAGTAGTTAGGTATACTTAAACCCTTATTAGATGGCAACTTTCTTATTCCTTCCCATGAGCTTAAGCCAGGGCTACTAATAACTGCAAATGTGGACACTTGAGTTTTAATATATCACTTTAGTCCTCCCTGGTGGCTCAGATTGTAAAGAATCTTCCTGCAGTGTGGGAAGACCCAAGTTTGATCCCTGGGTTGCGAAGATCCTCTGGAGAAGGGAATAGCTACTCACTCTACTATTCTTGCCTGGATAACTCCATAGACAGAGGAGCTTGATGGGCTATAGTCCCTGGGGTTGCAAAGAGTTGGATTGACTGAGCAACTAACACTTTCGTTTTACTTACCTACTTGTAAGTCAGTTGACCACAGTTCTGGGGCTGAAATGGGTCTTACACAGTGGAAGAACTTGACGAGGTTATAGGAAAGAATGGAGAGTATATCCATTGTATCAACTTGAAATAATGCCTGGAAAAGAAATGTACAAGTTAGGGCAAATTTAATACAATGATCACAGGGTAAAAATAAATATTGAATGATTAAGTTAGAGTCCTGAATCAAAGAATGCAAATTGGATTTCCGATAGGAAGAGAACACAGAGTGGAAAGAGAGGAAGGGCATTCCAGATAAGAGAAATGTAAAATACAAGGCAGTGAGAACAAGCCAGTGAAATCTGGTTTGCTAGAAACTGATAAATGAGACTAAGGCAGTGGAATGCTGCTTATTGGTGGATGCCTGAAAAGACGGATAATTATTTTTGGTTCAAAATAAAATAGTATTGTTCTTGAGTAGTGGTTTAACAGATGAAATCATCATGTAAGGAAAATCATTTTAAGAGCAGAATAGAATAAAAGACTGCAGAGAGAGTATCGGTTGGCTTGTTAGAGAAGGCTTGGGATTTGGTTTTTGTGGGTCTAGAATAAGTGAGAAGGAATAGATTTTTAAAAATATCTTGGGTACAAAATGGGCTGTTTTCACGATACAGGACTGAAAAAGAAGGCAAAATGAAAAAGTAAAAATGACTTCCAAGATGTTGATGGCAGCAAATGAAGGTGATTGTGATGCTATTAGTAAAAATGGTGAGGTTTAGAAAACACGAAATGAGAAGCAAACTGTTGGGTTTAACACATTAAGTTTCAGGGCCAGTTCAAACTTCAGTGAGTATCAGAATCTTCTGGCAGTCTTGCTAACAGAACACAAATTGCTGGGACCCACTCCTAGAGTTTCTGATTCCACAGGTTGAGGATGAACCAAGGGTTTCTGGGTACCAAACTTTGAGAACCATTTATGTAAGCCATATCCTTCAATGACAGTTAGTGATGATGGAGTAAGGGGGTCTGAGGCCAACAACATAAGTGTGGGAATTATCCATACGTAGGTCATGGTTGAAATTGTGTTGTGGAAATTTCTGATTGATAGCAGTTTCCATCATTTTTGTACTCTCTGTCATTTGTTTCCTTAATTATACTGCTGACATTAAAGCAAAATAAATGTTCAGTCTCTGGCAGCTGGGGAAAAGGGACTGATACTTTAAGAAATAAAAACACTGATTTTGAAAATAGATGGGTGTATAAGGCATATCAGGCATAGCTTTCGATGGATGTAGCAGAAAGATGTAGGAACAAGTTGCATGTAGTAGTAGGAATAAAGGACCTCTAGGTACTTGGCAGTTTACCCTAGAAACTTCCTTTCACTCTCTGTGAAGAAGCAAAAGGTAGAAAGTTAAAAGGAAAACTTAATAAGTCTACTTTGTATTTTAATTATTGTCAAGTACCCAGGTGCTTCAGTGAAGAGTTTCATGTACATATAAATTACTTCTGTGCCCTTGCATATTTGCAGAAATCTAAATGAGATGTTGTTCCATTTAAAATTTAAATAACTCTTTTGAGAAAATGCCAACCAGATTGCTTCAACTAGAAGCCAATGCATAAACATGTGTTTGTTATTTACTTGTTAATGTGTTCGGCATCTTGACATATTTTGATGTTTTTCACATGAAACCTGAAGTCTTCTATAGTGTGACTTGATGCCCCTACAATGGTGTGCAAAGAAGTAAACAAACGACACTGTGGAAGATACACAGTACATGATTCACAGAAAGACTTTTTCCTTTTCCACTTCCAGAGATAATGGTTACCAAGTGTGATGTTCCATTGTTCCCAGAGGGTTCAGATCTGCCTAAACTCACACTTTTTACAAAATGGCAGGTTCAGACCCACAAGTGCAGCTCTTTAAGGGGTGACTCAGCAGAAGGAAGTTCTCCTGAGACTTAAGGGGTGAACTTGGCTTTGTTCAGCAGGCTCTGGCTGATTGAGTCAGCCTCGGTTCTGGCAAGGCAGCTGCTGGCAGAAATGTGCACTCATTTCACATTCTTTGTATTCTGATTGGAACTTACCTCCTATAAGAATAATTTGAAGTTAACTAGGGGTGGGGGGAAGTTCAAGTTGAATGCTTAATACTTGAAAATGCACAACTTCCATGTTCCAATAGGGGGAAATTTTGACCAAAAACAGATTATTAAAAAAAAAAAAAATGCCCCTAGGGTTTCTTGGACATAAAATTGTTTTTTGAAAACAACATTACGATGAGTTAAGAGTGAATGAATCAGAAACATACGGATTAAATTTTCCCTGAAATTTACATGGATTTGAAAGTCATGGAGAAAAAGGGCACTTGGCAAGATACCTTTGAGACTTTATCCAACCAAAAACATTTGAGAAATAATCTGAGGTGCTTTGATGGACACAAAACAGTGCCAAATTCTTTCACTTTTATAAACTGCACTACAATAAAAATGAAAAAGAAAATGACCTAATTGTAATTTAATGAAGACATGAAATACTGCTTGTACAGCAGCTAGCAAGCTCTGCAGATAAGCACCAGCTTTTTAAGAGATCAGGATATGGGTGGTGGTGGTTTAGTGACTAAGTAATGTCCAATTCTTGGGTGTTTGAGAACAAATCTCAATCAAGTAGGAGCAATTTTATTTGCTGGCCATTTTTCTTCCTCACCTAAAGGAAATTAAGATCAACATCAACAATAACTGAAATATAATTTTAAGAAGAACACGTAGTGATGCCTATTTATATTATATCACTAGCTTTTGGTTTGTTTGTTTGTTTTGGTATTTTTCTTACATAGCATGTCGGTAAAATCAAAGTCTGGGGCTGAGACTACTGCAAGTGCCTCTGGTGCTTCTAGTTAGTATCAGGTAAGACAGAGCCAGATCTGTACAGACATTGGCACTTTAACAAGTCAAAACAAGCTTTGAGTTACTTTATAAGTATTTACAAAGTTATTAACAAAATGTTTATGAGGAAAATACATTAAAAATCTCAGTTTTATGGCTTTCATTGTGCTAAGTATTTTTTCAGCCTCAGAAAAGTTCTTCACGTAACATTTTTTCCCCATGCCTTTTTCTGGAGGATCAAATACTAATGTCTCCTTCATACAAGACTCATATGAGATCCTATTCAATAATTACATTTGTGTAATAGCTTAGAAAGTAACTACTGTATGAAGACATACATTTTCTAAATATTCACTGTTTGGTTGTAAAGAGGGGAAGCAATTATGGATACGGAGATCCGAGAGGATGTAGTATTTAATCCATGGACTTAAGATTTGAACTTACTCTATAGAAACAAGCAAGGACATTAGAAACCTTGACTTTCTTCAGACTTGCTCTTGATCCCAGGTAAGTAAACTCACTTTTTCTTACCTTGCAGATAGGTGCTAGCTCCTCAGAAGAAAGGCTCCTGTGAGCATAAGATCTATCATAAGCACTTCACTTTCTGACTAATAAGCTAGTAATAAGGGCAGTTTTTAAGTGGAAACCAAGGTGAACTGGGGAGTCATTTACAGAGCAGATCCTTCTAGGTGTGTACATTATTACTTAGGCAGACTAAATTAGCTGTATAAATAACATTTGAAATACTTGAGACTTAGTCCCTCTGGCTTTTTAACTCCAGTAATATCATACCATATGTAGGGAAGAGGAACTTGGAAATGACACACAATGCAAAAGTTAGCTCAAAAGACGGCAACAGAGACCCAAAATACAAATTCTGGGTTTCTGTTAAGTCTTTCTTTAGAGAAAATATTGTGTCCAGCTGAAGGGGATAAAGCCCTTTTGTTTCCAGAGAGAAAGGCGTGAACCCTTCATGAATGTCAAAATATGCAAAGTTCATCATAATATACTGTTCCTATTTTCTCACAAAACAAAAGCAAAACCACAAATGGACATCAGTGTACCTCTTCAGACATGCAGTGATTTATCTCTCTCACCTAATAAGTACATTTTACTATTTCTGTACTTGCTGAGTATGTTTTGCAGTCAGCTTTTATGTGTTTCCATGTAGAACTCAACAGGGGAGCTCAGCCGCCTTATAGAGTAGAACCTTTGTGAACCCCAACATGCCACTTTTCAATACATCAGAGGTTTCTATGTCTTGGCTGAAAGCCTTGGATTTTTTTATACCAGTTTGCTTCATCTGCACCTCCATCTTTGGCCTTGACAACTGACTTTCTTTTCAGGGCCTGTTTTTAAAAATGAATACAATTTTTGCCTCTTTATCATGTTAGAACATTTCTGGCATGTTCCACACTAGGAGAAGAAAAGATGCTACATCGAAGTGTGTCTGCTGAATGAATGACTGGGCTCATTCTTAGGAAAGTGACCAGTTCTTACCAATAAGTTTCATAGCATATGCAACTCAAACTGGGATTTCAGCCTGGAAGTCACCTCCTCTAGCAGGATTTTCCAATACTCTCTCCCACCCCAAGTTGCCCACCTTCTTATTAGTTTGTGCTTATACCTGTGTGTTCCTATGGCAACCTGAACATTGCCCATCACAGCTCTTGTCACTTTCCATTGAGATTGTCTGTTTACTTATGTTTCTATCATATAGATTGTAAGCTTCTTGAAGGTAAGTACTATATTTGACCTAGTTTATTCATTTCTGTAACTGAAGCACACAGAAAGGTATCTGGGACAAGGCAGAAACTCAATATGTTTTATTATTTGAATAAATGTATCTGGGTGACAGTATATATAATGTGATAGTAAATGAGATGTGATATTTATTAAAAGGCTATATACATTTAAAAGTATGAAAACATGACTAGTATCAAAGTGAAGTGAAGTTGCTCAGTCGTTTCTGACTCTTTGCGACCCCATGGACATAGCCTACCAAGCTCCTCTATCCATGGGATTCTCCATGCAAGAATACTGGAGTGGGTTTCCATTTCCTTCTCCAGGGGGTCCTCCCAATCCAGAGATCGAACCTGTGTCTCTGGCATCTCCTGCAGGTGGATTCTTTACCATCGAGCCACCTGGG
Source organism: Oreotragus oreotragus (assembly GCA_006410675.1). NCBI lineage: Eukaryota > Metazoa > Chordata > Mammalia > Artiodactyla > Bovidae > Oreotragus > Oreotragus oreotragus. Next base: position 6,254 of record SJYX01015949.1, read on the forward strand.
AAGCTGTGTACCTTTTCCTCTAGAAACAATATTCAACAATACATTAATCCATTTTTTTCAATCTTTAATTTTCTTGTATTCCTCAGTGTTGAATACACCATTGACTGCTTTAGAATTCATTGAGAAATCTCTGAGGCTAAAACTTGTTGCTTTCAGCATGCCAAATGATATCCATCTCTGTCTCAAGATGTCACATTAAAGAGATCCATGCTTTTTATCACTAACACCAACATTTTTTCATTTTTTCCAATTTTTATTTCATAAGATAATAAGGTAAAGGTTAGTGAAGATTTAAATGATCGTACAAACAGCGCTGTATGGGCCAGAAAGGTGACGGTGCCAGAACAGCTGAGGTTTGGCAGGCAGCAGTAGACCCCCACATGCAATCCATCAGCAAGTTCCTCGCGATCTTCTTCCAAAGCATGCCTTGTGTATATCCACTTCCTTTCCACCCTGTTACAGGCGCCATAGTCGAGGCATCATCACTCCTCCCTATCCTGCTGTATTAGTCTCCTAACAACCCTTGCTTTGAGTTCTGCCCCCATAGAGTATCCCATATACCACAGAGTGGCCAGAAGGACCCTTTAGAAATATGTCATTGGCTTAAAATCTTCATTGGCTTTTAATTGTTTTTTAGAAATAAGAGTGATTTCTTACTCTGTTGCACAAAGGCCTCGCTGCTTGGGCCAGTCTGCCTCTCTGACATCATCTTGCACCATCCTTGTGTACTCTTCTCCTGCCCATTGGTCTTCATTTTGTCCCCAAAACACTAAGGGGATACCTTAATGCTCTGCTCCTGCTGCCTGTAATATTTTCCTTTCCTCTTCAACCCCCTCCCCGCCCCCTTTTTTTCAGATCTCAGGCTATCTGTCCTCTAAAGAAGCCATCGCTCTTATTTTGCATCTTGTGTGGAAGTCATTGCTCTGTACTAACTTTCCTTTTGGTTGTTGATTGTCAAGTTTCTCATAAGCATGAAGCTCTTTGAGAGCAGGAACCTGTCTGTGTCTCTTGGGGAAGTGGAAGCCATCGGTTAATGGGTAGTTCTCATATTTTCTTTCCGCAAACCAAAAACTGATTACATCCTTAAAAAGAAAATCATGTCAAGGAGATTCTAAATGCTGACAAACTCCCTTTGTTCATGATTGTCTCCCCCCGACCCCCAAATACATTGGGTTATTAGAAAGGTAAAGTGTGTATGAAATACTATAAAAAGGACTGCACTTATACAAAAGGGTAATGAAAGTGAAAACATGGAACATAATATGTGAAACATTTAACACAGTGCCTGACACATATTGGGAACCAAAATCTGCTCATAGGTTTGCATATTTATCATATACTATTCACTAATAGCTTTATACATTCACTCGGTAGATGTCGTCCACCAAACCCAGGAGCACCAGTAAATATTGATAGTAAAAGGGGCAGGTCTTCAAAGAGGAATAAGATGTAAATCCAACAAGCAGCTAAAGGCCAGAAAAGCCAGCCCAGAATTTCAGTGGTCCAGAATTGAATATACTTAATATATAAACTTTTCTAAGATGAGAAATTTGATAGATTATTGAAAGATTTAAGTATGTGCTTGATCTTAGAATTTCTATTGATTTTCTATACTCTTAAAAGTGAGAACTAAATCTGTAAAATTTTAGATATTATTCCAGTTGCTACAACGGTATAACAGATAACCACACAATTTAATGGGATAAAATAATGAGTTATTATGCTCACAAATTCTAGGTCAGTAATTCGAGAAAGGCACGGTTGATTAGTTCTCACTTAGGACTCTTTTGTAGTGGGAGTCAGATTAGGGTGACATTCATCTGAAAGTTTGACTGTGGCTTGAGGACCTACTTCCAAAGTGGCTCCCTGACGGGTGTGACAAGTTGACCAGGTGCTTCAGTTCTCTCCATATGGGCCTCTTCAAAGTACAGCTTTGGTGACCTCATAATGTGTGCTTGGCTTCCCCCAGAGTGAGTGATTCAAGAGATCAGACAACCTTGAGAGCTGTACACTGTTGCTCTTAAAGTCTGTTGGTGACACACAGCCAGTCTGAATTCATAAGAGAAAATGACACAAGGATGTGGATAACAGGGGATGTGGATCATTGTGGGCCATTTTGGAGGCTTGCTAATGCAAAGTTCATTAAATATTTGCTTTTGGGGTAGATAATATGCTTAGAGGATGCCCAGGGACCATAAAAGAACTTTTCTGTAACTAAAGTTAAAGAAAGTGAATCACTTGTAGCCATCAATATTGTAATTTAAAAAAATACTTCATGTATTTTTATATTTTTAAATAAAATCTTATTTTTAAAATGAAAGTTCATAATTATACAAAAGAATACAAAATTGTACTACTCATAAAAATTCCAGCTATCTTTTAGATAGCATCTTTCATTCATTCATTTAGCCAAACATTCATTTTACTAAAATTTCTTGAATAACTGCTCTATACATAGTCCTGTGAAAGCAGCTGTAAAAAAATGATTTTTATCATCCTCTTTTCTAAAAGAACTTAGGCCAATAAATGTCTTGGTGCTTTGACCAAGAAATTACAGAAAGGAATGACTCTGCATAGATTGCTGCCTTAAAAAAAATTAGTTCCAAAAAAAATTTTGGAACATTTCGATCTATTTCCTGACAATTTTCCACTGTTCCTTCCAGTGCAAACCCACAGTTAGGGAGGAGGGGTAGGAGCCTTAAAACTTGATTTGAAGAATCACTAGTTTTAATGTACAGTGTAATTTTGATCTAAAGACACATACTAGCATACACACACAAACATGCATGCATGCACACGCCCCACATGCACACACACAACTTAAAAAGCGTCGGGTTGACAAAAGTTGTGCAGCTGCATTTTGATCTCCAGGTTCTTCCCTGAAAATCAAGTCCAGATGACTGTGAACCAAGCTGACTGTAGGAAGGAGAGAACAGGTTTGAGCAAATGTAGACCCATTCTGAAACTTCATGGAGTCTGTTTGGAATAAACCAAATTTTCCAGATCTCTCCAAATTTTGCTTTGCCTAACACCAGGGCGATCATCTTTCCAATAATTTGAAAGCAGAATAAGTTTGAGAACTAACTTCTGCAGCTGCTCAGAACTTAAGCAGTGCAGATAAAGCAACACTCTTGATAACTCGCTTAAAATCTTAGCAAGTATCTGTAGAAGGATTTCATTACCCTTCGAGGTATGAATAGCTCCAGATGGGTGAGAGTAAAGGGGTGTTTGGTGAAGTTCTTTTGAATTTTACCAAACCAGAAACATTTGAAAACTACCTGGAAATAAATGAGCCCAAACTACTACTGGATTTATAATAGGTGCTATGTTACAGAATTGAGCATATTCAAAATTTATGAAAAGAACCATTCAATAATAGCATTGGAGACTGCCACATTGCAGACAGGTGTTCCATAAATAAGTCCATAAGCTCTGTATTTGCATTTCCAGCATGGTGTTCTTGTGAAATTCAGTCAGAATGGCTTTTGAGCACAGTTAAATATATACAAATTTACATTGAAAGTTTTGTGCCTACACAAGATATTTATGTTTGCACATAGCAATGACATTCCTGGGTGATCTGAAGTTATTTTTAACCCAATTATTAATTAAAGTTGGCTAGTTTGGACAAGTTGCTGTGATATAAACTGACATAACTTCATCATGGGTTAAAAAAATAGCAATCTATTACAGGAAGTGAAACCTGGTTGCATGAAACTGAACCCACACAAAACTTAAACTGTTCAGATAAACAGTTTCCTCCAGGAAAACTTTCCTATACCCTTCTATAGACACTGAATATTTAGTACAAATGTGAGACAAACTTTTCAGTCAGAAACTTTACAAATAGAATATTTGTCTTATAAGAAAATTTTTGTTTCTTCTCCTTTCAACTACAAGGTCACAATTTTTTCTTTATGCCTGCTTACTTTGGAGACACATTTATTATGTAAGAAAGAGAATTTGGAGAAACTCATCTTATTATACACACCATTCTGTTTGTCAGTGTTTATATAAATATTCATTCACAGGCCTGATCATCCTTGTGACATAATGTACTCTGGCATACATAACATTAGTAAAATTGATTTGAGAAAGATTTCTCCTCTTTTCTGTTACACCAGAGTTTTGCTTTGAATAAATTATTAATCATTTAACTCACAGCAGTGAGTAAGATGCCCAAGAATGACTGAAAGGAAAAAGGTTTTCTCCGATCAGGCCTTCCCCTTGACCTTACCAAGAGAACATTGACAAAACAGTGGCAACCAAAATCAAACCCCAAAAAACAGACCAAATATGTCAAATTCATTTAGGAAAATTAAGGGAATATGAAAATTCACAAAGAAGAAAGTAAAATCTACCAGTAATTGCACCTCTCAACTATAATCTTTATTAAATTTCAGAGTATTAATAACATTTTAAAAAATAGAGATCATATTTTGTGAACTCTCTATTGCCATTTTCATGTATCAACAGTTATTCTGTGTTTAGAATGGCTATAACATATTTCATGGCATTAAAGTATTTTATTTAACAAATCCCTTATTGCTAGACTTTTTCCATATACAGATTTGGTTGTACTGTATATGATTTGGAATTGTTGCTTTTTCACTATTCGAGTGATGCTGTGATTTGGATTCATGATTGTGAATAAATCTTTGTATATGGTGTGTTGCTGTTATGGTTGTTTAGTCACTTAGTCATGTCCAGCTCTTTTGCAGCCCCACGGACTGTAGCCCACCAGGCTCCTCTGTCTATGAGATTTCCCAGGCTAGAATATTGGAGTAGACCTCTATGTCCTTCTTCAGGGGAACTTCCTGGCCTGGTGACTGAACCCCTGTCTCTGCCAGATTCTTTACCACTCAGACACCAGGGTGAGTTGCTAAAAGTGAAATTGCTAGGCTTGTGGGTTTGCACATTGTTTTTTGGGCATCTGTAGAGTATTGAAAGTGTTCTCCTAGGAAGATTATATGACTGATAACCAGCACTGTAGTCATGTGGGTCTCTTTCCAAGGCCTCGGGTCTCTTTCCAAGGCCTCAGCCCCATTCCTTGTAACTGTGTCTCAGTAGTTCTTACAGGGATAGTACCCAAGGCTTAGCATTTGGGAAAGAAAGGGAAAAGTCCAGCCAGACTGGAATGCAATCACACCTCCTCAGATTTCTCTGCTTATCCTATATCATCTGATAAGGGGAACATATTACAGATAGGAGAACCACTGGACAGTGTTAAGTGGCAGAAAGCAGGATGAAATTAAGCTTCATAATTTTTATCTTAAGACTGGGAGAAATTTTTTGAGTTTCTGAAGGTTATGTAAGCAACTCAAGCCTTGACCTGAGAATAAAATGCAAGCTGGTGACTATTCAGATAATTACCAAACCAATTTTTCTTTCTAATAAAAGTAACTCCCTTTAATTTCTAGGTTAATTTAAAATTAATAAAAGATGGCAGGTGAGTAGCTCAGAAGGCTCCTACCTTCTTAATCTGTGATCCAAACAATAGCAAGCTTCTACTAGTACACGAGGGAGCTAGAACTGTATCTTCTTCATGGCCATAACTCAGGACTTGTGGCAGAATTTCACATGTCTAAGAAATTCAGTCAGATCAATATCTTGCGACTTTTTAAAATGCCCGGATGAATAGAAAACTGGAGGGTGGGGGTGGGGCTGGGAGGAAGCACCTAGACAGGCACTGTAAATTGAAACGATTGGATGACTTTGATGATGTTTAATTATTATGTGGTGATCACAGATTATCTTTTTAAATTTACTTTCTGGCTTTCTTCACATATTATATAACTGGGAGGCAGCACACTTGAGAAACACACTGAACAGGGAAACCGAGATTCTTGGCTTTGCTACTAACTAACCCAAAGACTTGGGGGTAATTCCCTTAACTTTTCTAGTCCACTGTTACTTAACTTGTCATGCAGTAACTTATGTTTATAACAAGCAAATACCACTAATTAATATAGATAGGAGCCAGGTTAGCCTATATGGTGATTAAGATATTTGACAATGATGCCTAATTAGAGGTTCAAATCCTGGCTGTATACCACTTAATAACCATGTAACTTTGGGAAATTTGCTTAACCTCTCTCTATGTCAGTCTCCTCACTTAAAAACACAATTATAATAGAATCTACTTCTAAGAGTTCATGTGAGAATTCAATGATATTGTTCGAGTGTGTCATCTGACAAGCACCCACTGTTAGCTGTCAATAGTGTATACTCATCATAGTTGGGTAGAAATTTATTACATAAGCCCCTTTAATTCATCTAGTGTAGAAATTATTTGGACTAATGTTTTTATTGCATCTATTTGAGCACTATTTAGTCTAGCTTGGTATCTTTACTAGCAGTAATGATTTGCTTATGTCATTAAATTTGCTTCATTTTCTGAATAATCTTTTTTACTTAGAGCATCATTTTATCTTTGTCTTCTTGTTTCAAACCTGCTTTCAGAAAAACACTGAAAAAATTGCTTATATTAACAATATAACTATTCAATTAGCTTTTAAAATATGCTTCAAATTTCATAAGAGCCTAAAATTTATAACTTAGTTTTGAAAAATTACTTTGATTCATATTATTTTGTTAATAATAGTTTAGAGTACACACTCTACTACAGTGAAGTTTATCTTTATGTGACTACATTTGGGTCAGCCTCTAAGGGAGATTAGTTATCAGAAAAGAAGAGAAGCCTCATTACAGCATGATTCACCCCAAAAGGGTCCTTCAGTTGTTCTCAGAGGGCACTTAGACTAAGAAGCAAGGCTTTTCACAAATGTAAAAAGAGTATGTATTAATATCCAAAAGTTAATGCCATATCTTACATTGCTTCAGTTTTCATGTGCTAAAAGTCAAATTAAATAATAAGCTGCCAACATAAAGTCAGATAGAGCCCTGCAAAGGTTTTAATATTTTGATAGTGGAATAGTCTTCCATGTCAAGAGGAAATATGTTAAAACAATACAAGCCACTAATGAAGCTAATAAGAGTTTACTAGGTATAGCACATGGCTGTAACTTTCTTTCTAAATCTTAGAAGCAGATTAAAGACCAATTGGGAAAAAAGAAAACCATAGTATAAGCTGTTAAAAACTCCATTATTTGAGTTGATGAAAGAGTGGCAACTAATAAAATAGACACAAAAGAAATCCGTTTTCTTTCTTTCTTTCTTCTATCTATCTGCCTATCTTCTATCATTATCTATCTATCTAATTATACTAGCAATCAAAAAGATAAATCTGTCACTCTCCCACATTTGTGATCTTTTAGTTTTTCTCGGATTTATATCAACAAGGTAAAGAAACAAAACCATTTCTGAAAAAAAAAAAATCAATCCTCCTTACCCCCACTTGGTTAGTTAAGAATAGATTTTTCTTCAGAATACATTTTTGAAGTGAGTTACTGAAGTAGTCGTAATTTATGATTATTTGCCTCAACCTGCATGTAAAAAGGGGTGATTTTGTATATTTTTATCTCTCTTTTATCATACCTAAGTAAAGCTGGGGGTTATTTTAAATTTCATGTTTAAAACACACAATGCAGGGAAATCAGAGCAATAACGAAATTTGAACATCAAGCATTCTGATGAGGACAGCATCTCATCAATTTGAAGTGTTTTCTAAAAATGCAAAGTGATTAAAAAATATAAGTTAAAGGAGCATTTCAATCCCAATTTTTTTTGGCCAAGAAAGATTTTATTGAGAATCAGGGACACAGCTATAAGAGAGGGAAGCACACAGACACAGGACTGCAAACTAAAACCCAGTAGCCAGCAAGGGCCCTTTGGGCCAGGAACACTGCTCCCTGGGGTCCTCACAGTCTCCCACCAACAGACACACAAGACTGGGCAGCTGGGGGAGGGGGCCGTGGCTCTGGGGTCCCACAGAGAGGACGTATGATGCCTCATTATGAGTGACAGGGCAGGGAGGTAAAATGGAGCAGGGTGCATCACTGCCAAAAACCACCCCCTCCTCTCAGAGCCTATACCAGATGGAGGACTGAGCCACTTGATAGCTGGTAATCAGCTGATGTCTTCTCAACCTTCATCTGTCTGCCGCTGTGGTGAGCCTCTGCCGCTCTGGGGGAATTCCCTCTTTCTCCTCCATACGCTCCTTGATTTGTTCCACTTGTCTGTGGGTTCAGTGTCAATCTCAATCTCCTTTCTGCAGCATCTTGACTTTAATTAGCATCTTCCTCTCCGTTTGGGGCTGCACACAGATAAATTGCTGCTTCTACCGCTGTGGTCGCCGATGCCTCACTCAGTCCCAATTTTTGATAGTAAAGCATTTCTGAATTTCATGCAATAAAAGGATCTTACTTGTAACATTTTCTCATAAAACTTTATGTGATTCAAACCACCAAATTGATTTTATCCAAAGTAAATTTAAAAGTAAATTGTGTTTGATCATATATCAACAGCTAAAGATGAAAAAGAATGTATATATGACACTGGATCAAAGCAGTTAGTGAGTTATAAATGCCAAGTATATTAGGTGTGGTGTAACAGAACAAAAGTAGAAAACATGATTTAGTTCTCAAGATAATTCATACATGTATAAATTCTATGGTTCAAGCCAATATCTCAACCGTAGAAAGATGCACACATTATGGTGAAGGCATTGCAAAATGCTCATTACGTGGGTTTCTTTGAAGGGCAAGCAATGTCTCCATGTTACTATATAGTCTAATTCTAATCATTTCTGACTTTCCAAAAACCATGTTTTGGGACCATGCTATTTTACTGACTTGCAAAATCGTCTTGTTGTTCAGCCCCTAAGTCATGTCTGATTCTTTTGCCACCCCATGGACTGTAGCCCGCCAGACTCCTCTGTCCATGGAATTTCCCAGGCAAGATTGCTGGAGTGGGTTGCCATTTTCTCCTCCAGGGGATGTTCCTGACCCAAGGATCAAACCCACATCTCCTACACTGGAGGCAGATTCTTTACCGCTGAGCCATCGGATAAGTGAAGCAAGTGGTCGTTCAGTCGTGTCCGACTCTTTGCCACCCCATGGACTGTAGCCTACCAGGCTTCTCAGTCCATGGGATTTTCCAGGCAAGAGTACTGGAGTGGGTTACCATTTCCTTCTCCAGGGGACCTTCCCGACCCAGGGTTCTAACCCGGGTCTCCCGCAATGTAGGCTTTACCCAGTGAGTCACGAGAGAAGCCCAGGAGCCATCGGATAAGTCCCCAGATTGTCTTAACTGGGTTTTATTGTTACCTTACTTCTTACTGAGAGACATTTCAAGAAATACTAGTATGAGCTGACATTTCTGAAAATGTTGCCTTCTTTATCTCCTACTGCCTCTTCAACTAGAAAAGTTCCCTGGGGAACTTTTTTCTTCTGTAAAGGAAATGAGGTTTTTTTTTTTTCCTTCCTTTTTTTGCTTTGTCTTCCTGGAAGCTCAGAGCCAAAGTTGTTCTCAAAATATAACAGCTCGGTTGGATCTTAGGACCTACTTACATGTATTTTCCATTGTGTTCTCTTTTCCCCTCCCCTGGACCTGTTTTCACTTTAGAATGTAATGAATTCTTTGTAGAAAGGTCATGGCTGGAGAGCTAGCTAGCTAGCTAGATGTGATTGATAGATCTGAGGAACATGGCAGGAATCAGAGTTAGTTGAGGTTAATAAACAAAGTCTACTGGTATGAATCTGAGTTAGTTGAGGTTAATAAACAAAGTCTACTGGGAGAGAACAGGTTATTAAAAGTAATATTTTATGTCAATGGTAAAAGTGTAGGTTTGTTCACTAGTGAAAATGCAGGCAAATGAGAAAAACATAGAATTTCTACAATCCTACCAGCTAGGTGGATCAGATGATAAAGAATCTGCTGCAATGCGGGGGACCCAGGTTTGATCCCTGGGTTGGGAAGATCCCTTGGAGGAGGAAATGGCAACCCACTCCAGTATTTTTGCCTGGGGAATTCCATGAACAGAGGAGCCTGGTGGGCTACAGTCCATAGGGTTGCAAAGAGTCAGACACAACTGAGTGACTAACACTTTCATTTTTCACCAGCCAGAGATATCTGCTGTTAGTTTTTTGGTGTCATTCTCCTTAATATCTTGTCTCCATGAAGAATATGCATCAGATAGACCTCTTGGCCTCCCCTGTGGCCATCTGCAGAGCCATCCTTTACTCAGCACTCTGAGACAGAGAGAGACTGTGTAATTGGCCTAGAGCTAATAATATTTAAACTCTGGTTTCAGCCTAGGCAGACTGACTTGAAAGTATATGCCTTGCCCTGAGCTCCCATTGAGAACAAGAATTACATTTATTGAAAATCCTTCTAAGTTCAATGTACTAACTCACAGAAGACTTCTGCCAGGTTGTGGTGAATTGAATGCCGCAGGCCAAGCTCACATAATCTTATCTCTGACTCAGCGAACATATCAGTACTAACACACACACATTCACGTACACTCACATGCATACTCACATATATGCATACATATATGCATATGGGTCAAAATTACAATCAAGTGGTAAACACTAGGTTTTGTTACTGTTTTTTTTCAGTTAATGATTCTTTAGGAGCTGTCTCTTATACACATCTAGATGTGTATAAGAGACAGATCCTGAGATGAATCTCGTGACACTACCCTTCTGGAAACTTCTGGGAGGATTGGGCATGATGCCTCACTGCACATATTCAGAGCCCTTGCCTCAACTCTGTACTTTCACATGCTAGGGAACACCATGACTTATTCACTGTGTCATTCACTACTGCACATCTTGATACCATGTTGCTGGAAGTGTCCAGACTACTGATTCCATAATGTTCACTTGGCTGACACTGATTTCCTCCAACCTGGAGAAATACGTATGTATTACATATGGCAGAAAAAGGCTAATAGCCTTCAAAAACAAAAAGCACTCAATAATCAAAAAGAAAAAGACTCACTGGAGAAACCACAAAGGATAAAATGCATAAAAGGAAGCTCATAAAAGGAAAAATATTATCTCTTCAATAAACATATAAAAATATGTTCAACCTCATTTTTAATTTTTAAAATGCAAGTACAAATAGAAACCAATCTCAGCTTCCTCCCTTCCTTGTTGATAAATTGGCAAGCCAGAGCATTTGGGTGTGAAGAAAATAAGCATTCTCGTAAACTGTTAATAAGAGAAAGGTTGATAGCAAATTTTTCTGAGATAATTTGGCATTATTTATCAAATGTTTAAAGAATTGGCCTTTTGATTTTGCAACATCACTGCCAAGCATTTATCCTGAGGCTATCTTGTGTGTTTATACAGAGATAGATGATAAATGCAATTTTTGTAACTTTTTTATAATATAAAACTGAAAACAACCAAAGTACTTATAAATAGTAGATTAGATTTACAGATTTATTGGATCATGGTTGTTCATGAAATGAAATATCACTCAGTTGTTAAGAAAGATGATGTCTGTGTATACACTGGGGGTGGTTTAGTTGACTGCTAAGTTGTGTCCAACTCTTACGACCCCATGGACTGCAGCCTGCCAGGCTCCTCTGTCTATAGGATTTTCTAGGCAAGAATACTGGAGTGGATTGCCATTTCCTTCTCCAGGGGATCGTCTTGACCCAGGGATCAAACCTGGGTCTCCTGCACTGCAGGCAGATTCTTTACTGACTGAGATACCAGGGAATCCCATGTATATACGAAGATTTGTATATACTGTCTGTACATACCAAACAGAGGCTCAGCTTAGTGATTAGAAATAAATTTTGAGACCTCAGTGCAGATTCTGGAGCCATACCTTCATTCAAATCCTGGCCCCACCACTACAGCATGTATTACAATCTCTGTGTGCCTCACTTTGCTTGTCTGTTAAGTGGACACAAGAACAGTACCCATCTCATAGGTTTTTATGAGGATTAAAGGATTCAGTGTTTGCAAAGTGCTAGATGATGGCTTGACACATAGAAAGTATTACATAAAATCTTATGAAATAAATACTGATATGAAAAGTTAAAGTACATGGAGTATAAAGTAAAATGATGCAGAAGACTGTAATTCCATATATCTTAAAAAGAAAAATGATAAGGGTGAGATCCATACTTGCATGAGAATACATTCCTGGAAGCCACCACAAGAAATGTTGCATTTACCCTTGGGATATGGAAAGGACGTAGATGGTCTCAGAGCCCTTTCATCTTCACCCTTCTTACAGTCTGGAGTTCTTTTGTTTGTATTTCATCAGCAACAGCTCCTGGTTTTGACAGATTTTATGACAGGCAGAAGACTGGTTTGCCCCAGACTCACAGAAGACTTCTGCCAGGTTGTGGTGAATTGAATGCCACAGGCCAAGCTCACATAATCTTATCTCTGACTCAGCGAACATATCAGTACTAACACACACACATTCACGTACACTCACATGCATACTCACATATATGCATACATATATGCATATGGGTCAAAATTACAATCAAGTGGTAAACACTAGGTTTTGTCACTGTTTTTTTTCAGTTAATGATTCTTTAGGAGTATTCTACCATTTCATTAAATTTTCCTTGAAAATATCATTTTAACAACCGCATGATGTTCTACCATGTGCGCATCCCACATCCTTTCCTGGACTGTTTTATGGGACAAAGCTGATCTAGATGAACAGAGAATAAAGTCAGGGTGTCGTGTGAGGAAGCCCTGCACAGCGTTTCCACAGCCTCCCTTTTCATTTTTTACTGGCCTGTGACATTCCTTGCTTGTCATTATAAACATGCAGCCAAGCTAATTCAGTTAAGGCACAGATTACTGATATGGTGGGGGAAAAATAGATACTGATTTGGAAAAAAAGTGAGTATTTTAACAGAGAGCTAACCATTTATCTAAAAGTGTAATTTTCAGTGGTAGGTTTCCAGTCATCAGGAAGAAGAGTAAGCGAGGACTGAGTAGAATGGACAAAACAATGTGAGTTAACATTTGCCCTTTAGGCTCAGGAAATGCTGGTTGAATCGAAACATTTGGAGGTTGGCACAGATAGGCCTTCAATTTATCTTCCTTGGATTGTTGCAAATCGCTGCAGCATACAAACCATAGGAAGTAAACGAGTCACAACAATAACAGGAAGTCACAGAAAGTTCTGGAATATAAAGCGCTAGCTTTCCAATTTTGTCCACTCATGCTTTCTAGCTTTGTTATAACCTTGGGCAAGATTACTTGATTTCTCTGTGCTCGCTTTTATCATCTACACAATATGATCTACCCTCAAAGATACTGTGAGACCTCAAGGCTCAACGCGCTTCTTGATTTCAGGCTTTCCTTGCAGGGAAGGCTGAATGTCAGACTAGACAACACAGAAAGCCTTTGACAATAAATGAGAATTCAACACAGACCATCTGATCTTAGCCTCACTTTGGTAATCAGTATATAAATTCACGGTTTAACTTAATTGAACATCCAATGACCAATTCCTGACACTTTTTAAATGTTGGAATCATCCTTTTCCAAAATTTTTATTTATTTATTTTGGCCATGTCACAAGACATGTGGTCTCTTAGTTCCCCGACCAGGAATCAAACCTGTGCCCCCTGCATTGGAAGTGCGGAGTCTTAACATCTTGACCACCAGGGAAGTTACCCGCTCCCTTACACTTTTATTGGCACTGAGAGGAGAAGCAGGAAGATGGAAATACTTCTAACATCTGGGAGTAAAATACGTTTGTTCGATTGCCTTCTTTAATCCTCAAAGTGGCTGTTTTAAGGTAGATTCTTAACACAGAGAGAGGTGAAATCTTAGCACTTACTTCAGAAGGAGTATAGCTGCAATTAAAATTTGAAAGCCTCTATTTGTGGCTCCACACTGCCTAGGTGATTTTCAGAGGTCTGTAGAGGCACATACAAATTAAGCATTACTATTATCATATTACTCAAAAGGTTATAAAACCAAAGTAGCATGAGTCACCAAAATGAGAGTGACTCACCAACATCTCTATTGTGAGAACTTTTTGTTCGGGAAATCTTCCCTCAACATGGAAGGGACTAATTTATGATGAAGTGTTTCATAAAATAAAACCATGATATGTCAGTGACTATAACTGTATATACCAGCAAGAGCTGGATTTTTCTATGCAGATGACTAAGCTTCTTAGGGGCCTATAAAGTATATTTGATATAGATATTTACATGCAGATATTTATGTATAGTAATTACATTTGTAAAATAAAATTGTTTATGTATTTTGTATGTGTAGACATGTACAAATATGTCTGTTGTTGTTGTTCAGTTGTTAAGTCATGTCTAACTCTGTGGGACCCTATGGACTGTACCCCATCAAGCTCCTCTGTCCATAGAATTTCCCAGGCAAGAATACAGGAGTTGATTGTCATTTCCTTCTCCAGAGGATCTTCCCAATTAGGAAATCAAACTCACATACCCTGCACTGGCAGGCAGAGTCTTTACCACTGAGCCTCCAGGAAGCCCCGCAAACGCATATATGTATGTGTGTCAATCTCTTCGTTGTGTCTGACTCTTTGCTACTCCATGTAGTGTATGTAGCCTGCTAGGCTCCTCTGTCCATGGAATTCTCCAGGCAAGAATACTGGAGTGGATTGCCTTTCCCTTTTCCAGGGGATCTTCTAGACCCAGGGATTGAACCTCGGTCTCCCGCATTGCAGGCAGATTCTTTACCCTTTGAGCCACCAGGGAAGCCCACATATATATAAAGGGTATATGGTTGCACTTTTACTTTATACCTGATCTATTGATAGTTAACATTGAGTAAAACATTTGAAAATACATTTAATTATTTTTCTTCCTCTTTGTCAAGTGAGCTGTGCATGTTCCAGCTCCTTCCCCAGAGAATCATCTTAGCATTATGTCCATTCATATCATTTTGCCTTTCCCACTCATGTCATTCCCATGGAAACCGAGGAAGTGGGTCTTACACACCTGTCTCCTCTTCCCTGTTGAGTGTGGCCGGTTGTCTTCCCATCCATTCAGCAATCATTTCTGAGTCCCTGCTTTTGTGCCCCTTGCTGTGCCAGGCCCAGCAGGGTGAAGCACTAAACTCATGTGCAGATGTGGGCCACTCTCTCTCCTCTCCAGAAACTTCAGTTTAATGACATGAAGACACCCTGGGGCTGAGGGTGTAGCTGAGAGAGCTCCGTGAGATGGGAAGCTGGAGAAGGGAAGTCCCCTCCTGAAGGCAGAGGGCCAGTGACTATTTTTTGAGAAAGTGTGTGAGAAAGCTGGTCAGAAAGTGTAGAGAAGACCCCAGAAGGATGTGTGCTTAAAGAGTTTCAAGCCACATGGTTTTATAACACTCTTCAGCTGATTTTGAAAGCAAAGAGATAGAAAACAACCTCTATATTCAGGAAAAGAAGCCTTAAGGCATTTTCTTCCCCACCTTGATACTGACACCTCCACCCCCATCACCTGTGCCATCAAAAAAGTCATCAAGCATAAATGGCTGGTCCTGAGTCATGGCGCCAACACCCCCCCCACACACCCCCACCAAGTATGAACAGTCACAGCCTTTCTCCCCTAGTACATGCTACTTGTGAGGTGATGACTGGGGTCCTGCCTCATTCAAGTCAGACAGACGAGGAGTCAACTCAGCCTGTCATTTTGTAGCATTGCGACCTTCACCAACTTGCTTGAATTTTTGAATTCTTGGTTTCCTTACAGGTATAATGGAGGTATTAAAACCTGTCTTACAAAATTTTGAGGAAGGAATGCTGAAGATTGAAGAAAAAAATATATCTAAAGCACCTAGCCTAGTACCTGGTATATTTCAAATATTTAAAACTATATTTAATGTTGTTTTGATTCTATACATATATCATTTTCCTCTCTAGTCTAATCTTAATATCCATGATTTCTCGTTTTATAGCCTTTTTTTTTTTACAGCATTATCCCCCCTCCCCTCCCCCCTGTTTAAAAGTGTTTCTTGACTCCTTCATGCTGTCCAGAGCCAATGTTCCTTGGCCTGATGCAGCCTTCACTGGGTCCCTCCCTTAAAGGACTATCTGTGTCCTTTGGGTTTGTCCCCTTCCTCCATCCTGGTACTAAAACCTGCCCTTGGTCATTTACATTCCTATTCTGGAATATTTTGTGGTTGTTAAAAAAAGCACAATATATGTGATGTGACTATACTGAGAAAGATCTACTAATGAAAAAGGGAAATACAGCTCTGGATGTATAGTATGATCTCATTTTTGAGACAAAATCTACTCTTGTTTAAAGTTTTTCAAGAAGCATGTACTTTTACCATTTTGTGTGTGTATAATTTTAAGGAAACTGATATAAGTTATAGGCATTGCAAAGACAGGTGAAATGGAAAATATAGGTTAAAATTAAGGGATAATGGTAGGCAGTTCACTAAAGCTAGTGTTTTCCCAAGTGGCTGTGAAAGGCATGTTTGGCAGATATTAATGGCTTTCTTTGTAGAAACAGAGGTGGCTTAATCAAGTAAGTCTGAGAAGCACCAAGTTAGGTGAAGTAAACAGGTGCATTTGCTTAACACAGGTTATCTCTATAGCTTTAAGGTGCTCCTGTTCCCTGTGAGTCTGAAGAGAGGAGTAAAAGGTGTTCTGACAACACCATCATTCTCTATGGAGCAGGCGCAACACTGCTTCCCAACCACTGCTAGTGGTTAAGAACCTGCCTGCCAATGCAGGAGACGTAAGAGATATGGGTTTGATCCCTGTCTTGGGAAGATCCCCTGGAGGAGGGTATGGCAACCCATGGAGAATTCCATGGACAGAGGAGCCTGGAGGACTGTGGTCCCTAGGGTCACACAGATTTGGACATGACTGAAGCAACTAACTTCCACTGTATAATCATAAGGGATTTGATTTAGGTCATACCTGAATGGTCTAGTGGTTTTCCCTACTTTCTTCAATTTAAGCCTGAATTTGGAAATAAGGAGTTCATGATCTGAGCCACAGTCAGCTCCTGGTCTTGTTTTTGTTGACTGTATAGAGCTTCTCCATCTTTGGCTGCAAAGAATATAATCAATCTGATTTCAGTGTTGACCATCTGGTGATGTCCATGTGTAGAGTCTTCTCTTGTGTTACTGGAAGAGGGTGTTTGCTATGACCAGTGCATTTTCTTGGCAAAACTCTATTAGTCTTTGCCCTGCTTCATTCCGCATTCCAAGGCCAAATTTGCCTGTTACTCCTGGTGTTTCTTGACTTCCTACTTTAGCATTCCAGTCCCCTATAATGAAAAGGACATCTTTTTTGGGNAATAAGGAGTTCATGATCTGAGCCACAGTCAGCTCCTGGTCTTGTTTTTGTTGACTGTATAGAGCTTCTCCATCTTTGGCTGCAAAGAATATAATCAATCTGATTTCGGTGTTGACCATCTGGTGATGTCCATGTGTAGAGTCTTCTCTTGTGTTGCTGGAAGAGGGTGTTTGCTATGACCAGTGCATTTTCTTGGCAAAACTCTATTAGTCTTTGCCCTGCTTCATTCCGCATTCCAAGGCCAAATTTGCCTGTTACTTCTGGTGTTATAGAACCGCATTTTTTACTTGCCATGATGTTTTGCTCAGTTTTTCTTGTTTTTGTCTCATAGAAAACTATCATCACTAAGTATGCATAGTTGGGCCCACCCTCCCTATTTTTTGCTCCATTTCCAGGGCAGCAAAAGAGGACGAAAATAAAAGAGTTTGGGGTACAGTTTTTAATACATTCTTACTCTTTAGGATACCCTGAAATGTTCAACCTGTAAGTCCAGATTTAGTCTTAAATTCATGACTTCTAAACAGATAAATACGTATGATCATTGCTAAAACTCCTTCTAAAAAAATATGGAAAAGACTGTCACAATACAATTATGGGCTGCTGCTGCTAAGTTGCTTCAGTCGTGTCCAACTCTGTGCAACCCCATAGACAGCAGCCCACCAGGCTCCCCCATCGCTGGGATTCTCAAGACAAGAAAAATGGAGTGAGTTGCCATTTCCTTCTCCAATGCATGAAAGTGAAGAGTGAAAGTGAAGTCGCTCAGTCATGTCCGACTCTTAGTGACCCCGTGGACTTCAGCCTACCAGGCTCCTCCATTCATGGAATTTTCCAGGCAAGAGTACTGGAGTAGGGTGCCATTGCCTTCTCCGAATTATGGGCTAGTAGGCTTTAAAAAGTTTCAGAAAAGTGTGATAATAGATGAAAGCAACTTGAAATGTTTTATTGAGAAAATTACCAATCAGGTGGATAATATCACAACAGTAATGTCAGTTCATTTTTGGTATGAGGTAATCTTTGTTTTTGTATTAAAATAAAAGGAAAAATTTAAAATTACTTCACCTAATTCACCTGGGGATGCAGAAAAATAGCTGTGGTCCTGGTCAGATCTTTAAAAATAATAGATTTAGATGTGTGTGTGAGTGTGTCTGTATGTGTGTGAGTGTGTGTGTACACAAACTACCAAGGCAGATGGTATAAGGGAATTTAGAAGTACATAGATTTTGTAAGGTGTGATCCTCACACCTTGGATAAAGAGCATTTATTATTTTCAGGTCCTAGATCTAACACCCAGTGTGGATGTTTGGACTGAGCTGAGAAAAGGGCATCATCTGCTCAAGGGGAGATCACCTGTAGCCCAGGCCAGGGAGTCCCTGGGGAGGGAGCCAAGCTGTTACTAGGCCCAGGTGGTAGAGGGTGCATCCATGAGCAAGAGTTCCCCTCCTCAGGGGCATCCTTCTTCTTGGCCACAGGGACACAAACAAGTGCTTTAGTGGGGCTTTTCTTGATCTTGCCCTCTCCTCCCTCAGAATACTGGCCCTGTGTGCCAGGTGCTTGCTGCGGGTAGCGTCAGGGATTATTCTGGTGGTGAGATCCATAGTGTGGAGTGGGCCTCTGTTGTAAGTTGCTGCTGGCATCACACCCACTCTCCCTGTGCTCTGCCTCTGGCTCTTCAGAGATGCCTGGTAAGTGTCTTGGACCAGGAGTGGTGGATTGGTGACTCAGCAAGTAGCTGGGGCCCACACCCCACTGAGGATGGCCCTCCAGGCTTGCAGTGAGGGCAGACCCAGGCAGATAGTCAGACCAGGGGCCACTGGTGGTAGCCAAGATCCATTGGCAGCAGGTCACAGATGGGGTCCTGCCAAAGGGCCACAAGCACCTCATTTGTTGGTCTTGGGGATGACCAGGCAGATGGTGTCTGAGGCCCTGGGCTGCAGTAAAGCTTTTGCTGCTGCCCTTGAATTCATCAATGATGTCCTTGGCACCTTTGGGACCCTGTGATTTTGGCACAAGGCCGTGGATGTAGAAGCCCTGGTGGAAGCCAGGGCAGTTGACAGCATAGCAGCTTCTCTTCACTGGGGCTAACCCACTGACCTGATTTCCTTAGTGGCTTCAGTGCCCTGCTTGCCCTGCACCACGTGAGACTCCACTGTCTCACCATCACCCATGTTACATTGGTACTTGCTGATGTTTTTCCAGGTGGTGGCTGTCTGGTGAACAAACACATCTTCCTGGGTATGGTGCCTGCTGATGTAGCCATACTCATTCTTCACTTTCAAACCACTTGACAGAGCCTCACACCCTCTTGCTGATTACCTTTTTCAGCACCTTTCACTTGTCACTCATGGCGGTGGCCTTGGGGATTACATCCCCATTGACATTGCTAGCATCTAGGGCTAAGGGTGGATCTCTGCCTCTAAAGGATGCCAGATGTTTCTGCACTGCTTTAGAGGAGAAAGAAGGGGCCAACTCTGTGGGAGTGGCTTCTCCCGCCTAACTCACTTCTTGCCCTCCTTTTTCAGAGAATCAGAGGGAAATTTGCCCCCCTCCCGAGGTAGGAAGGAGGGGAGTGGGGTTCGGGCTGGAGGCAGAAATCTTTCTTTCAGAAGTTTGTGAGTTAGGTCCAAGGGCTCTCTGACTTTAGTCTGAGACTCTTGGAGGGATCTATGGCATTCCCAGGGACAATGGGACACAGACCTAACAATGGCTACCACAGTCATGGTGACATCTCAAGGAGTGAGGGTGGGTCCTAGGTGGGGCTCTAGCTAGTGGGCAAGGCAAATGCACTGCCCAAGCCTCCTGCCCCCATGTCACAGCACCTCCTGGTTCATGTTGGAGAGGAGGCACACTTGAAGCTCTGGGGAGGGTTCTTGAACACCCTCTTGCTTGCTTGAGTGGATGTCAGGAGAGGACTCACTTTCCACCCCACTTTCTTGGTTAGGGAGATTTACAGGCTTTTAAGGGCATTCTCTTAATATTGTCTCACAAATTCATGGCCTTTTCCCACTCCTGCTGTGTTTCCTTTGTGCATCTCGAATTTTGTGTAATGTGAGAGAGAGATGACAATTGCATAATTTCAAGACCCACTCAAAGAAACCTACTGTGTTTTTTGTTTGTTTTGTTTTTGTTTTCCTTCAGAGAGATAAAGGAAGGCTGCTAGGCTGAGAATACTAGTACTGACAGGGCAGTAACCTCACTCAGGTTTATACAGACTAGTGTTCAGATTGGGTTGACCTGAAACAGACTGTCAGTTGTTGCTCCAACAAAAATAAGTTTACACCAGATCAGTGAAGAATTGCAATATATGGTCTGCAACTATGGTGAGCCACATGCAAGTCTCCCTAACAGGGAGATGATAACGGGAGGCTGAGGGTTTGAAGTGTGGTGGTTTTTCATTGACTGAGTCCTGACAGTCTTTCATTGGCTGAGCTCTTGCTATTCAAAAAGAGGAAGTCTATCTTCTTTCTGTTGGGCTCTCCTGTCATCTCTGAGAGTTCTGCCTTCTGGTCTCCCAACTCTATTTTAATGGAAGTTTCTCTTTACTAATTTTTGCAGTTCTTCCCATTGGTCAAAATCTTTCTCTGAAAACATCACTGATCAAGAGTCAGATTTTTCAGTTTCAACAGTTTTTGCCCTCACCATCAGTGCAAGAAGGACTATCCCTTGGTGTGGTATCCCATGTTAGAGTGAAAGTACACAGTTTGCAAGCATAATGAAGTTACATTTGCAAAACAAGGAGGTGTAAGAGGGATAACTCTTAGGCACTTTTTATCTAAAGTTCATGTTATTAACATCATAGACATTGGAGGTCATCTGAAACATCATGCGACCATCAGAGGTTTGGCAGATAAATTTTCAACACACCTAATCTGAATATCTTGGGAAAGCTGTCTTATCAGATATCTTCTATTTCAATTTCAGAAAATCTTCACTTTCCAATCACCAGATAAAGTACAGGTCCAGTCAAGATTGGTTCTTTCATTAGGTGTATCATGTGAGTCCAAGAGACTATTATAATAATTGGTGGCACAAGGGTTGATTAGCAGTCGCTGATAGGTGCCTTTCCAGCAAGGTTGAAGAAGGTCCTTCTGGAAGTGTTTCTTCCAGTAGAGGAATTCTCCAGGTTGTAAGATGTGTTGAACTATCAGAGCACTTCTCCTTTTATCAGTCATGGGTCAAAAGAGGCAGGTGACATGTGAATATCATTTGACTATCTCAAAGGGCAAGAGATTATGTGTTCCAAAAGGGGTGGATTTGTGATTCAACAAGCTCAATGAGAAAGCTTTTGGCAAAGATATTTAGAGAGCTTCAACAAATTTTGCTGAGTCTTAAGAAATGTCATTAGTGCATTTGACTAAACCAGAGGACAAAGGGTGGTAAGCACAGTGAGAGTGTTTTAAAGCTAGCCAGAGTAATTGACCAGCAAAATGGGGGGCTCAATCATTCTGAAGTTTGAGAAGAGTTACCCAGATAGGGATTATCTTTTTAAAAAGGTCTTTTGTCACAGAAGAGGCTGTAGCCTGTCTGCAAAGGAAGACTTCAATCCAATGTGAAAACCTATGTAGATATGACTAAAACATATCTATGACATGGGGGAAGTTGCAAAGAATCCTATTTCCAGTGTCTAAGTGCTCAGTTAGGCAGTTAAGAATGTCCTAGAGGAGTACAAATAATCTTCTCTGGGTTGAATTTTGGATAAGTGGAACAAGTGTATATTCAAAAATGATATACAGGTAATTCCCTCAAGGAGGGCATGGCAACCCACTCCAGTATTCTTGCCTGAATAAATCCATGGACAGTGGATCCTGGCAGGCTACATTCCACTGAGTCTCTAAGAATCGGACACAGCTGAGTGACTAACACTTTCACTTTCATGCTGGTGGATAGCTCCTCAGCCCTCAGATCATGGCTTAAATTTTACTTCATCAGATAGGTTTTCTGTTTTCTCTTATTTCCCCATTTAAGCAGGTTTATTCTCCTGTTGCTCTGTCTTGATGTGTCATGTACATTTCCTTCATGGCACATTTTGTTCTAGGGTTTCCCAGGTGACTCTGTAGTAAAGAATCCACCTGACAGTCCAGAAGATGCAAGAGACATGGGCTCAATCCCAGGGGTAGGAAGATCTCCTGGAGTAGGAAATGGCAATCCACTCCAGTATTCTTGCCTGGAAAATTCCAGATAAAAAGGATCCTGGTGGGCTACACTCCATGGGGTTTCAAAGAGTTAGATATGAATGAGTATGCATACATGTTCATTTGCATGACAAAAATAGATGAAATATAGGCCAGAAAAAAAAAGTAGAAAAATCAGTGAAACAGTTTTGGTTTCACAAAAAAATAAATAAAATTGACAGACTCTGAGCTAGATTGACTAATAAAAGAGATGATGCAAATAGCATCAGAAATGAAAGAAGAAGCAATACAATTGATAATGCATATATACAAAGGATCATAGTAGACTAAGATTAACAATGCATGCATTCTTTGTTGCTCAGTCCTGTGTAACTTTTTGCAATACCAGAGACTGCAGACCGCTAGGCTCCTCTGTCCATGTAGATTCTCCAGGCATGAATACTGGAGTGGGTTGCCATGCCCTCCTCCAGGGGATCTTCCAAACCCAGGGTTTGAGCCCTGATCTCCTGCATTGCAGGTGGATTCTTTACTGTCTGAGCCATCAGAGAAGCCCAGGAATACTGGATTAGGTAGCCTGTCCCTTCTCCAGGGTATCTTCCATACCCAGGAACTAGACAAATCTGGGTCTACTGCATTGCTGGCAGATTCGTATAGTGTTACAAACATAAAATCTACCAAGACTGCAATCATGAAGAAACAGATCATTTGAACAGATTTAAATATAATAAGGAGATTGGGTTCATAATGAAATTGCCATACCCACTCTTACACATACAAAAGACCAGGACTAGGTGGCTTCATTAGTGAATCTTACTAAACTTTAGTAGAATTAGCAAATTCTACTCAACAAAAATTAATGATAACCATTCCTGAAAATTGCAGACAAGAGAATTCTGTCAAATTGTCGTGAGGTCAACCTTACTTTGACAAAATAGCTGTTGAGGCCAATACAAGAAAAAAAAGTTACACATCTATATCCCTAAGAAATGTACATGCAGATATTCTCAAAAACATTGGCAAATGAAATTCCAAAGCACATTCAAAGACTCTACATCGAGGCCATATGAGATTCAAGGATGGTTCATCATACCAGTCTCAATAAATGCTATATACTGGATTGACAAATGAAAGATAGAAACCATAGCATCACCTCAACAGATGCAGAAGGAAAATCATCTGTTAAAAATCTACATCCTTTCATAGTAATATCTCTCTACCAACTAAATACAGAAGGAATTAAACAAGACATGAAAAAGGACATATATGGCAACTACACATCCAACACCATACTCAGTGATTAAAATCTAAAAGTTTTTCTCTAAGATCAGAACAAGAAAATGGCCTCACCACTTTTCTTCAATATAGTATCTAAAGTCCCACCCAGAGTATGCAAGCAAGAAAAATAAATAAATTGGATAAGAAGAAATAAAATTGCCTCTGTTTGTAAATGACATGAGAATCTGTATAAAAAATCCTGAAGACTAGGTCAAAAATATACCAACTAACATATCAATTCAAGATGTTTCAGAATTCAAAATCAACTTAGAATAATAAGTCACATTCTAATCAGTCCAAAACCTCCCCAGTTTTGAAGTAGCATTGAAACATATATATTACCATATGGGAAATAGATGACCAGCCCAATTTTGATGCATGAAGAAAGGCACTCAATGCTGGTGCACTGGGACAACCCAGAGGGATGGGACGGGGAAGGAGGTTCAGGACAGGGGGACATATGTACACCCTTGGCTGATTCATGTCAATGTATGACAAAAACCACTGCAACATTATAAAGTAATTATCCTCCAATTAAAATAAATAAATTTATTTTAAAAATAACCTTACAATATATGAGATATGGGGTGATGAGGACTTTGAGTGGATTTGTGCATCAAAGTAGGAGAAGAAAAGTTGAGTGCTGACAAACTATATTCAAACTAATAAAACTATTCTGAAGCAAAAGGAAAAAAAATTTGATAAATTTTTGACTCTACAGTTTTACCTTTTCAGAATATCATATAATTGGCATCAAGCAGTGTATATTTTTTTCTAGACTCCCTGCTTTTATTTAATAACATTCATTCAGGTTTCATCTATTTTTTGTGATTTGATAGCTCATTTCTTTTTATTCTTAAATAATATTCTGTTATATTGATGTACCATAGTTTCTTTATCCATTCAGCTGTTAAAAGACATTGTGGTTTACAATTTGTGTGTATGTGTGAGAGAGAGAGTAAGATTTAAGCTGTTATATACTGCATGTCCATGTTTTCTTGTGGTCATTAGCCTTCAAATCATTTGGTGAACTATCTAGGAGCATAATTGCTAGATCATATAGTATGAAAATGCTTAGCTAGGTAAGAAATTTCTTCCAAACTGACATTTTGCATTCCCTGTAACATGGATATGACTTTCTGTTGTTCCTCATCTGGCCAGCAATTGGTTTTGTTAGGTTTTTGTACTTGGCCTTTCCAATAAGTGTGTAGCGTGTCTCATTGATTTCACCAGTCTACTTTATTTTTTTTTATTTTTTTTTGTATTTATTTATTTTTTTACACGAACTCCCACACATGAACCCCCCTCCCACCTCCCACCCCACATCTTCCCTCCAGATCATCCCCATACACCAGCTCCAAGCATCCTGTATCCTGCAATGAACATAGACTGGCAATTCATTTCTTACATGATAGTATACATATTTCAATGCTATTCTCCCAAATCATCCCTCCCTCTCCCTCTCCCTCTCCTTCTCCCTCAGAGTCCATAAGTCCGCTCTACACATCTGTATCTCTTTTGCTGTCTTGCATACAGGGTCCTCATTACCATCTTTCTAAATTCCATATATATGTGTTAGTATACTGTATTGGTGTTTTTCTTTCTGGCTTACTTC
>SJYX01015949.1:33537-75265 GCA_006410675.1 Oreotragus oreotragus
AGGCAATGGCACCCCACCCCAGTGGGGTCGCTTTCTTGCCTGGAAAATACCATGGATGGAGTAGCCTGGTGGGCTGCAGTCCATGGGGTCGCAAACAGTCGGACAGACTGAGCGTCTTCACTTTCACTTTTCTCTTTCATGCATTGGAGAAGGAAATGGCAACCCACTCCAGTATTCTTGCCTGGAGAATCCCAGGGATGGGGGAGCCTGGTGGGCTGCCGTCTATGGGGTCACACAGAGTCGGACACGACTGAAGTGACTTAGCAGCAGCAGCAGCAGACTTCATCAATACATGAACTGAGAACTTGCAGATGTACAAGTTGGGTTGCAAAAGGCAGAAGAATCAGAGATCAAACTGGCAACATTCATTGAATCATGGAAAAAGCAAGAAAATTCCAAGAAAACATCTACTTCTGCTTCATTGACTATGCTAAAGCCATTGATTGTGTGGCTCACAACAAACTGTGGGAAATTCTTAAAGAGATGAGAGTACCAGGCCACCTTACCTGTCTCCTGAGAAATCTGTATGCAGTTCAAAATGCAACAGTTAGGACCGGACATGGAACAATGAACTGGTTCCCAACTGGAAAAGGAGTATGATAAGGCTGTATATTGTCACCCTGCTTATTACACGCAGAGTACATCATGGGAATGCCAGGCTGGATTAATCACAAGCTAGAATCATGATTGAAGGGAGAAATATCAACAACCTCATATGTAGTGATATCACTCTAATGGCAGAAAATTAAGAGGAACTAAAGAGCTGGACTCCAGTACTTTGGCCACCTCATGCGAAGAGTTGACTCATTGGAAAAGACTCTGATGCTGGGAGGGATTGGGGGCAGGAGGAGAAGGGGACGACCGAGGATGAGATGGCTGGATGGCATCACTGACTCGATGGATATGAATTTGAGTGAACTCTGGGAGTTGGTGATGGCCAGGGAGGCCTGGCGTACTACAATTCATGGGGTTGCAAAGAGTCGGACATGACTGAGCTACTGAACTGAACTGAACTGAAGATCTTAAGGGAATAAGACATCAAGAAAATGGTGGGACTCGAAATAGTTTTGAGTATAGGTATAGGCTTAGGATTCAAGATGTTCCATAGTGTGTCAAATAAGCTAGTATACCATATTAGTTTTGGAAGTGAATCCCTTGTGTACTTTATAAGCTTTTCCAATGATTAGTTATTTCTTGCTATGCAGTGAAGTTGAAAGTGTTAGTCACTCAATCAGTTGTGTGACTCTTTGTGACCATATGGATTTTAGCCCACCAGTCTCCTCTGTCGATGGAATTCTGCAAACAAGAATACTGGAGTAGGTTGCCATTTCTTTCTCCAGGGGATCTTCCCAACCTAGTGATCTAACTCAGCACTCCTACATTGCAGGCAGATTCTTTATGGACTGAACCACCAGGGAAGCCCTTGCTATGCAGAAGAAATATTAAAATGAAAATAAGGAAATCTTCATTTTTTCAGTCTCTAGAATGTGAGACAACTCTAAAAAATGGCCTTTAAAGACAAGCTCCAGTATTTGCACTGAGACTTTTATTGAAGACCAATTCACTACAGCATTGTGTGATATAAACATTTGACTTATGGATAGTTTAGAGATGCATAAGCTGTGTTTATATAATCATCTTGTTAATATTTTACTACTTTGTTATTATGAAAAATTCAGAAGGACAAATTTGAAGCAAAATCATAAAAAAATAAGAATACAGAGATGTCACAGAAGCCAGGAAAATGGTAGGTAACTACATGCTTGGAGGCTGAGTGGGTCTTCAGGCCATGGTATTTCCATTTTCCAGTTCACACATGCATAGCAAGCTCTCCAATCAAAAATTTAAGGACTCCCTGCCATAAACTTAGAAGACCCTACCAGAATTGCCTCCAAAACTGCCTCTGCTGACCATGTGGCACCAAATCTACAGAGTTGGAACTTGCAAATTAGCCCTGAAACTCCTGACTCATTAGCTGTATAGGTTTATTAACCTTTAAGTAATGTGACCCTAAATTTTCTAAAATTGAATTTTTAATCACTTTTAAAAAATTTGTTTTGCATTATGATAGATCTTTAAGGCATTCAATATTTCCCAAATACTTTGTATGTACACAGTGCCTTCAGCCATGGCCCCTCTCTTGGCCCTCTGTCTTCTGTCATCTAGGTCTGCCCTAGCTCCTTACTGTGAACTCCCTCCCTTACGCTGTCAGAGCAACTAAAAGATAGCAGGAGGAGTTCCCTAGGATCTTACTCTTAGACAAATATGAGTGAGAATGGGCTTCATGCTTATATGATCAACTCAGTGACACAGGTCCTTGCTCTTGGATGCATGGAAGGGCCTCAACCATGATTTAATGATCTGCTGTCAGCATCGTGAAATTTTGAATCATTTTTGAAGCAGCAGCCCTATATTCTATTCTTACTGTACTCTGTATATTATGTAGCCATTCCTGTGATCCAGTATCATTTCTAATTATTCTGTTCAGGATGTATCATTAAAATCTTTTGAACATCATCCCTTGTTTTTAATATTGGTAAAGAAATAATTAGAATCTTAGAAATCACTCACCACCCACCCATGCATCCATCCTTCAGCCATCTACCCTTCCTTCAGCCCAGTTCAACATTTATTGCGCACATAACCCATACTCCAGACACTGTGATAGTTACGAAAATAGCTATCCAGGCTGAGATGGTCAATTGCTTGAAGTGGAGAGAAGTGACATTTATTGAGTGTCTACTATGATTAACTTCTATGCTAGGTGCTTTATATAACACTATTTTAATAGCCTTTCTATCTTCACTACATTCTGAGAGATATGTGCACAAATTGTGCGTCTTATAAATGAGGAAAATTTTAGGTTAAATAATACATTTGAAGTGTTAGAACTAGAATGGGAACTCATTATTATTTTCATGCTCAGAACACTCCTGGGTTCATTCACTCTAAAAACAAGTTGTTTGAAAGAGCATCTCTAGAATTGTGGCATCATGAGAAGTTCCATGGTACCCCTCTATCAGCAAAACATCAGTAACTAGCTGGTTTTAGAAAACGCAAAGGAACCAGAGATCAAATTGTCAACATTCACTGGATCATTGAAAAAGCAAGAGAGTTCCAGAAAAACATCTATTTCTGCTTTATTGACTATGCCAAAACCTTTGACTGTGTGGATCACAATAAACTGTGGAAAATTCTGAAAGAGATGGGAATACCAGACCACCTAACTTGCCTCTTGAGAAACCTGTAGGCAGGTCAGGAGGCAACAGTTAGAACTGGACATGGAACAACAGACTGGTTCCAAATAGGAAAAGGAGTACGTCAAGGCTGTATATTGTCACCCTGCTTATTTAACTTATATGCAGAGTACATCATGAGAAACGCTGGGCTGGAAGAAGCACAAGCTGGAATCAAGATTGCTGGGAGAAATATCAATAACCTCAGATATGCAGATGTCACCACCCTTAGGGCAGAAAGTGAAGAGGAACTAAAAAGCCTCTTAATGAAAGTGAAAGTGGAGAGTGAAAAAGTTGGTTTAAAGCTCAACATTCAGAAAACTAAGATCATGACATCCAGTCCCGTCACTTCATGGGAAACAGTGAAAACAGTGGCTGACTTTATTTTCTGGAGCACCAGAATCACTGCAGATGGTGATTGCAGCCATGAAATTAAAAGATGCTTACTCCTTGGACAGAAAGTTATGACCAACCTAGGTAGCATATTCAAAAGCAGAGACATTACTTTGTCAACAAAGGTCCATCTAGTCAAGGCTATGGTTTTTTCCAGTGGTCATGTATGGATGTGAGAGTTGGACTGTAAGAAAGCTGAGTGTGAAGGATTGATGCTTTTGAACTGTGGTGTTGGAGAAGACTCTTGAGAGTTCCTTGGACTGCAAGGAGATCCAACCAGTCCATCCTAAAGGAGATCAGTCCTGGGTGTTCATTGGAAGGACTGATGTTGAAGCTGCAACTCAAATATTTTGGCCACCTAATGTGAAGAGCTCACTCATTTGAAAAGACCCTGATGTTGGGAAAGATTGAAGGCAGGAGGAGAAAGGGTCGATAGAGGCTGAGATGGTTGGATGGCATCACTGACTCAATGGACATGAGTTTGGGTAAACTCCAGGAGTTGGTTATGACCAGGGAGGCCTGGTGTGCTGCAGTTTATGCAGTTGCAAAACGTCAGACATGACTGAGTGACTGAACTGAACTGACCCAGCCTTTGTGTCAAATAAACCTCCTGTTTGAGCTAGCAACCAAGATCTTGATAAAGACATTGAGATCTGGGGGGCAATCTCTCTGTCCCTTCTGGGAAGGCCCTTACCAGGTTATTTTTTCTTTTCCCACAGCTGTCAAGGTGCCAGGAATTGATTCATGAGTGCATCCTGACCCAAACTAGGTGATGTCATTTTGTGTCTTTATTCTCTATGCTTTTACTTTTTTTACTTTTCAGATAGAGTTGATAATCTATGTGGGCCTGCTACTATTGACTCCAAAAATCCTGAGTCTGCCATTTGACTCTCAAGACAATGCCTTCCTGTCCTGTGTTCATTCCTATACCACATTCCACAATCAGTCTAATTGCTGGATCTGCAGAGTGCTCCACCTCCTCATCAATTGAAGGCTTCCCATGATGGGTTTCTCCACTTTAAGGAAAGGACTTTCCTGAACTTTGCAATGACATCTAACAGTCCTAAGGTGGACTGGTATAACATATTGCACCTTAACTATGGATGTAATGTGACTTTTAATTTTGATTATGTTTTAACTTGATTTAATGACAATTTTTCTGCACATAAGAAGTTAAATGGGTCTAGATTGGTGGTTTTGTACCTGATGTTTATCAATATGGGATGAGGTCATATGGCTAACTCTGGAAAAGGGATGCCTACTATCTAATGCTCCTATATGCTGGGAACAAATAGAGTCATCTCCAGAAATTAGCCAACAGCTTAATTATAATGATTGGAAACAATCGGGATTTTTGCTGATGTGGCAAAAAAGGCAATTACATTTGCCAATATGCAATGTAATTTTTCCTGTGTTTTCCAATCCCAGTCCAGGTCCTCCTTTTGCCTGGCCAGGCACTGATTAGGATTGGACCCATCAGTCATGCTGGCTTATTCCAAATGGGACCTACTGGATGTGTGGCTCTTCCCTATGGATATGGCTTCCTCTAGGCTGGATAGGGAGGTGTACCCCAAGTTTAGTTTTTACTCATGGCTTCATAATAGCAGAGAAGACTGCTAATCTGCCGCACCTTAAAACTCATTGGGAAAGATTGTATTTTACTGGTATGATTATCTGGCTTCAATATTCTTCCCCTCTCTGGGAACTACAAATATTATGCTACAAGTTGATGCTCTTACTAACTTTTCTCAATTACTTTACAAGATTCTCAAAAAGCTGTTTAAATCCTTAATGTTGAACAGTGCAAATTAGAAAGGTGGTTTTACAAAGCAAATTTGACTTGGATATTCTAACTGCTGCACAAGGAGGAACTTGTGCCATTTTTCATAACCAAATGTTGTACATATATACCAGATATGAGCACTAACATTATTCAATGGAAAAAGCAAGAGAATTCCAGAAAAACATCTATTTCTGCTTTATTGACTATGCCAAAGCCTTTGACTGTGTGGATCACAATAAACTGTGGAAAACTCTGAAAGAGATGGGAATACCAGACCACCTAACCTGCCTCTTGAGAAACCTACATGCAGGTCAGGAAGCAACAGTTAGAACTGGACATGGAACAACAGACTGGTTCCAAATAGGAAAAGGAGTATGTCAAGGCTGTATATTGTCACCCTACTTATTTAACTTTTATGCAAAGTATATCATGAGAAACGCTGGACTGTAAGAAACACAAGCTGGAATCAAGATTGCTGGGAGAAATATCAATAACCTCAGATATGCAGATGACACCACCCTTATGGCAGAAAGTGAAGAGGAGCTAAAAAGCCTCTTGATGAAAGTGAAGGAGGAGAGCGAAAAAGTTGGTTTAAAGCTCAACATTCAGAAAACGAAGATCATGGCATCTGGTCCCATCACTTCATGGGAAATAGATGGGGAAACAGTGGAAACACTGTCAGACTTTATTTTTAGGGGCTCCAAAATCACTGCAGATGGTGACTGCAGCCATGAAATTAGAAGACTCTTACTCCTTGGAAGAAAAGTTATGACCAACCTGGATAGTATATTCAAAAGCAGAGACATTACTTTGCCAACTAAGGTCTGTCTAGTCAAGGCTATGGTTTTTCCTGTGGTCATGTATGGATGTGAGAGGATGGACTTTGAAGAAGGCTGAGTGCCGAAGAATTGATGCTTTTGAACTGTGTTGTTGGAGAAGACTCTTGAGAGTCCCTTGGACTGCAAGGAGATTCAACCAGTCCATTCTGAAGGAGATCAGCCCTGGGATTTCTTTGGAAGGAATGATGCTAAAGCTGAAACTCCAGTACTTTGGCCACCTCATGCGAAGAGTTGACTCATTGGAAAAGANTGAACTGTGGTGTTGGAGAAGATTCTTGAGAGTCCCTTGGACTGCAAGGAGATCCAACCAGTCCATTCTGAAGGAGATCAGCCCTGGGATTTCTTTGGAAGGAATGATGCTAAAGCTGAAACTCCAGTAGTTTGGCCACCTCATGCGAAGAGTTGACTCATTGGAAAAGACTCTGATGCTGGGAGGGATTGGGGTCAGGAGGAGAAGGGGACGACCGAGGATGAGATGGCTGGATGGCATCACTGACTCAATGGACATGAGTCTGAGTGAACTCCGAGAGATGGTAAAGAACAAGGAGGCCTGGTGTGCTGCGATTCATGGGGTTGCAAAGAGTCGGACACGACTGAGTGACTGAACTGAACTGAAACATATGAACAAGATGATTCAGGCTATGAATGCTCCTGAAGGCTCAGTCACCTCAATTTGGAAAACATTAACTAGCTCCCCATGGTGGAAAACTATTTTAATCATAATAATTCTAATTGTTCTGTCTTTGCTTTTGCTCTCTGTACCTGTAACTGTGTAACTGGATTTGTATCTAACTGTCTAAAAGCTTTTAAGTTACAAATGGTTGTACAAGCTCCTAAGAGTGCCACAACCTCTTCCAACTATTACGTGGGGCCCCTGGATCAGAGACCCTCAATATGAGAGTTAGAGGAATAGTTGTCTCAACAACTTAGAGGTGATGCCCCTCAACAGCAGAAAGTAGTTATGAAATGAAAACTATGTCTCTTTCCCTTGGTGATATAATTATCCTAAAAGAAAAGTGGGGAACGAGAGACTCAGTTCTTAGGCAGGTTGATAAGAAGTCTGTGTTCCTTGAGGAGGAGAAAGGAGTCTGGGGTTCTCAAGGAGGAGAAAAGGACTTTTCCCCCCTACATTCCTTCATCTTAGTCATTAAAATCATAAAACATTGTTTCTTTAAGCCCAGAGCTAATGATTACAAAACAAAACAACTCATCTTGCTCCAGGATGTTTCTCAGTAAACTCTGAACCAATGATTATATAACAAAAATGTATCCTGCTTGAGGGCATGTTTCTCTTTCATAAGAACCTTCTGACTAATCCTGTCATCTTTAAAGTGTATGTTGTGGGAGTGGGTCTGGTAAGATTTTTCTATTGTTAGTTCTAATTCTATTATTTTAAAATGTAAATTGTGGGAATGGGTCTAGTAAGACCTTTACAACTTTGAGACATTATTTTGATTTACTGTAATAACCAGCTGAAAAACTATATACCTCCTTTGCTAAGACTAGCAAATGGGGCACTCTCCATCCTGATTCTGATGTCTATGTCAGAAATATTCTCTGTCTCTTTTAATACTTTAATAAAACTCTCTACACAAAAGCTCTTGAGTGATCAAGCCTGGTCTCTGATCCCAAAGCTCAATCTTCTTTGGAGATCACAAATCCAACATTGTTCACCATAAGCTATCACAAGGATGATCCATTATAAAAATCTCAATGAACAGTACATACTGCATTGACAGAATGAAGGATGGAAACCATAGCATCACCTCACCAGATGCAGAAAAAATGATCTGTTAAAATTCTACAACCTTTCATAATAAGGCAATGGCACCCCACCCCAGTACTCTTGCCTGGAAAATCCAATGGACGGAGTAGCCTGGTGGGCTGCAGTCCATGGGGTCACTAACAGTCGGACAGACTGAGTGACTTCACTTTCACTTTTCTCTTTCATGCATTGGAGAAGGAAATGGTAATCCACTCCAGTATTATTGCCTGGAGAATCCCAGGGACGGGGGAGCCTGGTGGGCTGCCGTCTATGGGGTCACACAGAGTCGGACACGACTGAGGTGACTTAGCAGCAACCAATTAAGTATAGACAGAATGAACCTAGATGTGACAAAGGCCATATATGTCAATTAGACATCTGACACTGTACTCCATGATGCAAATATAAAAGCTTTTCCTCTAGGATCAGAACAAGAAAAGGGTGCCCTCCTCACCACTTCTACTCAGTATAGTATCAAAAGTCCCAATCAGAGCAATCAGACCAGAAAAAGAAATAACTTGAAAAATAAGAAGTAAAATTGCCTCTGTTTGTAGATGACATGAGAAACGGTATAGAAAACCCTGAAGACTAGGTCAAAAATATATCAACTAATACATCAATTCAGTAAGTTCCAGAACAAAATCAACATGGAATAATGTCTCATTCTATATGCTAACAATGAAAAATATGAAAGAGAAATGAAGAAAGTAACTCCAGAGTTTTCCTGGTGGCTCAGTGGGAGAAAAATCTCCCTGTCAGTGCAGGAGACATGGGTTTGATCCCTGTTCCTGGAAGATTCTACATGCTGTGGAGCAACTAAGCCTATGCAACACAAGTATTGAATTTGTGCTCTAGAGTCCAAAAACAACAGTTACTGAGCCCATGCACACTAAAGCCCAGAAGCTTCTCTTCAGCTCCAGAAGCATGCAAAACAGAAACTGCACCTGCTTCTGTGCTCACTTTCTTTTCTTCAGTGTTTTCCCTCAGATTAATTGAGATATAGGGTAAGATTAAGAATTACAATGTGATAAAGTTTATACAAGTATATATTGTAAAAAGATTCCTGCAATAAGGTTAATTAGCACATCCTTCACCTCACATAATTAGTATTTTGTTGTTCTTGTCTTGGTGAGAACATTAATGCTCTATTCTCATAGCAACTTTCAAGTATACAATAGAGTACTATTAACTATAGTCCCCATGTTGTACATTAGGTACTCAGAACTTACTCATCTTACAATTGAAAGTTTGTACTCTTTGATGAGCATCTCCCCAAAGCCTATTTTCTTTACTAATCTTAAATGGTATTGAAAATAATCCATTAGATTGAAAAAAGATACAAAAGAGGTGAATTCTGCTTGCAGAGAGCCACATTTTTTCCTTGCCATAATATTTTGCTCAGTTTTTTTCTTCTTTTTAGATCACAGAGTACAACCTAATCAGTAAGTGTGAGTAGTTGGGCCCACTCTGCCAATTTATTACTCCAATTCCAGGGCAGGGAAAGAGGATGAAAATAAAAGAGACCAGGATACTTCTTTTTTCATGCATTCTTACCCTTTCAAATACCCTGAGATGTTCAACCTATAAGTCCAGTATTAGTCTTAAAGTCATGACTCGTAAAGAGATCAATATGCATGATTTTTGCTAAAACTCATTCTTATAAAAAAGATTGAAAGGACAGTTTCAATACAGTTATGGGCTAGTGGGCTTAAAAAAATTTCAGACAATGGTGATAACAGATGAAAGCAACATCAAATTTTCTATTGTGAAAATAACCAATCAGGTAATATCACAACAGCAATGTAAAATCATGTTCAGTATGAGATAATCTTTATTTTTGTATTAAAAATAAACAACAGCTTTTAAAATTACTTCACCTAGTTTACCTGGGGATGCAGAATAATGGCTGTGGTCCTGGTCACATCTTTAAAAAGATAGATTCAGAGGTGTGTGTGTGTGTGTGTCTGTACAGAAACTACCAAAGCAGATGGTATGAGTGAATTTAGAAGTACATAGATCTTGTAATTTATCCTCACACCATGGGTAAACAGCATGCATTTTTTTTTTCAGAGCCCAAATCTAACAGTCACTGTGGATGTTTGGACTGAGCTGCAACAAAGGGTATCACATGCTTGAGGGGCCATCACCTTTAGCCCAGGCCAGGGAATCCCTGGGGAGGGAGTCGAGCTGTTATCCAGCCCAGGTGGCAGAGGTCACATCCATGACCAAGGGGTTCTCCTCCTCAGGGGCGTCCTTCTTCTTGACCACAGCAACAGAAGAAGGCCTTTTAGTGGGGTTCTTCTTGGTCTTGCCCTCTTCTCCCTTGGAAACCTGACCCTGGGCGCCAAGTGCTTGCTGTGGGCAGTGGCGGGATCCAAAGTGAGAAAGGGGCCTCTGTTGGGGATTGCTGCTGGAGATGCAGCTGCTCACCTTGTGTTCTGCCTCCTTTTCCTTAGAGATGCTTGGTGAGTATCATGGACCAAGAGTGTTTCCTTGGTCCCTAGGGTGAATCAGCAGGTAGGTGGGGTCTGACCCCACTGAAGATGGCCCTCCAGGCTTGTGGTGGGGGCAGATCCAGGTAGGTGGTGAACCTGCAGCTGCTGGTGATAGTCAGGATCGCTGCATAGCTGGGGCCCTGTGGAAGGATGGTAAGCACCTCAGTCATTGGTCTTGGGAATGACCAGGTAGATGGTGTCTGAGGACTGGGGCCACAGTGAAGACTTCACTGCTGCCCTTGTGTTCTTCAGCATCATCCTCAGCACACTTGGAACTGCATGATGGCAGTGTAGGGCAGATGATGTAGAAGCCCTGGTGGAAGCAGCCCATTTGGAGCATGGAGGCTTCCCTTCACTGGCTCTAACTCGCTGGCCCAGTCACATTTGTGATCTTGGTGGCCTGCTTGCCCTGCACCAAGTCAACTCCACTGTCTTGCCATGCTGCGTTGGTACTTGCTAGGCTGATCTAGGTGATGGAACTCTGGTGAATGAACACATCTTCCTGGGTATGGTGCATTTTGATGAAGCTGTACCCTTTCTTCACATTAAACCACTTGATGGAGCCTTGCAATCTCCTAGTGATGTCGGGATCACATCTCCCTGAGGTTGTAAGCATCTCGGGCTAGGGGTGGATCTCTGTCTCCCAAGGATGCCAAGTGTTTCTGTGTGGTTTGAGCGGAGACTGAAGTGGCCACCTACATGTGGGTAGCCTCATCCACCTCTCATGAGGCTGTCCTTGTTCTCCTTTCTCAGAAAATCTGAGGGGAATTTGTCACTCTGAGGATGGAAGGTAGGGAAGCGGGCTCAGCCTAGAGGTAGGATGTGTTGAAATACCAGAGCACCTCCTCTTTTGTCAGTTGTGGGTCACAAGAGGCAGGATCCAAGTGGCTCTCTTGTGACTATCTCAAAGGGCAAGAGGTTATGTGTTCCAAAAGGCATGTATCTGTGATTCGGAAGGGCTAGTGGCAATACTTTTGACCAAGGTAATTGGAAGGCCTCTACAAATTTTGCCAACTGAGTCTTAATAAATGTCTTTAGTTCATTTGACTAAACCAGACAAATGAAGGTGTTAAGCACAGTGAAAGTGTTGTGAAACTAGCCAAAAATGGGTGCCTAGATCATTAGGAGTTCCACAGGTAGGGTTAATCTTTTCCGAAAGGACTTTAGTCACAGAAGAGGCAGTAGCCTGTCTGCAAGGAAAGGCTCCAGTCCAAAGTGAAAATGTACTACCCATGACTAAAACTTGTCCACGATGTGGAGGAAGTTGTAAGGAATCCTATTTCCAGGGTTTGAATGCTCCAATAGGCATTTTAAAATGTCTGGAAGGAGTACAGATGGTCTTAACTGGGTTGTGTTTTGGACAAGTGGGACAAGTGTATATTCAAAGAAGATGTAGAGGTAATCCCCTGGATTTGCTGAGTGTAGAACATTAAATTTCTCAACTTGACAACAACAGCAAAATGCTACTTATGTGAGGTGAAAGATGTGCTAATTAACCTTATTGTAGGAAGTATTTTATAATATACACTTATATAAAAATGATCACATTGTACATCTTAAACTTACATTCTATCTCAATAAATCTGAGGGAAAATACTGAAAGGAAAAAAAGAGCACAGAAGCAAGTATAATTTTTGTTGTGCATGCCTCTGGGACTGAAGAGAAACATCTAGTGCATAGCCCATGGGAACTAAGGTACATGGGCTCAGTAACTGTGGTTCCAGGGCTCTAGAGCACAAATTCAATAGCTGTGTTGCAAAGGCTTAGTTTCTCCACAACATGAGGAATCATCCAGGACCAGGAATCAAACCCTTGTCTCCTGCATTGATAGGGAGATTCTTTCCCACTGAGTGACAGGGGAACTCTGGAGTTACTTATCTTTCATATTATTCATTGTTAGTGTGTAGAATTGGACTGATTATTCCATGTTTATTTTGTATTCTTCAACTTATTGAATTGATCTGTTAATTGTTATATTTTTTACCTCGTCTTCAGTGTTGTCTATATAGATTTTTATGTCATCTACGAACAAAGGGAATTTTGCTTCTTCCTTTCCAATTTATTTCTTTTTCTTGCCTAATGGCTCTGCATGGGACTTTTGATACTATATTGAATAGAAGTGGTGAGGAGGGCACCCTTTTCTTATTCTAATCTTAGAGGAAACACTTCTAGATTTGCATCACTGAATATGGTGTTGGATGCATAGTTGTCATCTATGGTCTCTTTCTATGGTCTCTTTCATGACTAGGTTCATTTGTTCTATATCAGTTGGTTGAGAGTTATTATGAAAGGGTACGGAATTTTAACAAATGGCTTTTCCTGCATCTGTTGAGGTGATGCTATGAATTCTATCCTTCATTCTGTCAATGCAGTGTATTGCATTTATTGAGATTTGTATGATGAACCATCCTTGCATCCCAGGGGTGCATTTTACATGATCTTGATGTAGATTCTTTGAATTTGCTTTTGAATTTCATTTGCCAATATTTTTGATATCTGTACATTTATTGGGGATATTGATATGTAATTTTCTTTTTTTTGTATAGGCCTCATCAGTTATTGTGTCAGGTTAAAGTTGCCCTCATGATGATTTTGGCAGAATTCTCTCATCTTCAATTGTCAGGAAGGGTTATAATTAATTTTTGTTGAGTAGAATTCACTAACTGTACTTCATGTTTACTAGAATTCACTAATGAAGCCACATAGTCCTGTGCTTTCATGCGTGTGTATAAGAGTGTGTGTGGAATTTTCATTATGGACTCAAGATCTGTATTAGATTTAAATCTATTCAGATGCTCTGTTTCTTCATTATTCCAGTCTTTTCAGATTTTATATTTGTAACACTATATCATTTTCTTCTAGGTTATTAAATTTGCTGGCATGTATTATTCATATTGGGCTTCCCTGGTAGTTCAGCTGGTAAAAAAACTGCCTTCAAGGCATGAGACCCACATTTGTTCAATTCCTGGGTCTGGCAGATTCCCCGGAGAAGACACAGGCTACCCACTCCAGTATTCTTGTGCTGCCCTGATGGCTTAGATGGTAAAGAATCTGCCTGCAATGCGGGAGACCTGGGTTTGATCCCTGGGTTCAGATTATCCCCTGGAGCAGGGCATGGCAACCCATTACAATATTCTTGCCTGTATAATACCCTGGAGGGCTTCAGTCCATGGCATCACAAAGAGTTGGACATGACTGAACGACTAAGCATGCATGGATTGTTCAACTTAGCCTACTATAGCCTTTCATATTTTTGAATTATCAATTGTATTGTTTCCTCCTTCATTTCTGGTTTTATTTATTTGCATCATATCTTTCCTGTTATTAGTCAGTCTAGTTGACAGTTTGTCAATTTTCTTTATATTTTTGGGAAACAAAATATTTTCTTTCAATGATTTTTCTATTGTTTTTCTAGTTTCTATTTCATTTATTTCTGTCCTGAACATGAACAGGTATATATGCTCGGTTGTATCTGACTCTTTGCCACCTCATGGACTTTAGCCCACAAGACTCCTTTGTCCATGGAAAGATCCAGGCAAGAATATTGGAGTGGGTTGCCACTTCCTACTCCAGGGGATCTTCATAACCGTGGCATCAAACCTGAGTCTATTGCATCTGTTGAATTGGCAGGTGGATTGTTTACCACAGAGTCACCTGGGAAATCCTGGGAAAGTGTACCATGAAGGAAATGTACATGGCACACTGAGACAGAGAAACAGTAGAATAAACCTACTTTAAATGGGGAAATAAGAGAGAACAGAAAATCTATCTGAGGAGGTAAAATTTAAGCCATGATCTGAGGTCTGAAGAGCTATTCACCAGCATTCATGTGAAAGTGTTAATCACTCAGTTGTGTCCGATTCTATGCTACCCCATGGACCATAGCCCAACAGACTCTGTGAATGGAATTCTCCAGGAAAGAATACTGGAGTGGGTTGCCATGCCCTCTTCCAAGAGATTATCTTTATATCTTCTCTGAATATACATTTGTCACACTTGTCCAAAGTACAACCCAGAGAAGACCGTCTGTACTCCATTGGACATTTTAAGCCGCATAATGGAGCATTCAGGTCCTGAAAATAGGTTCCTTATAACTTCCTCCACTTTAAGGATATTGTTTAGTCATGTTAACTATCTTTTCACATTGGACTGAAGCCTTCACTTGCATCAGGCTAATGCCTCTTCTGTGGCTAAAGTCCTTTTGGAAAAGATTATCCCTATCTGGGGAACTCTTCTCAAACTTCATAGTGATTGAGGCATCTATCTGACAGTTCAAATAGAACTCATAGACTCTTTCCCTTTGAGATAGTCCACGAGAGCCATTTGGCTCCCACCTCTTTTGACCCATAGCTGATAAAAAGAGAGGTATTCTGATATTTCAACACATATTGCAACCTGGAGATTTTCTTTATGGGAAGAAACACTTCCAGAAAGACCCTCTGCAGCCATTCTGGGGAAGTCCCTGTCAGGTACTGCTAACCAACTCTTGTGCCACTAAGCTCCAGGGAATAGACTCTTGGACTCACATACCACATGTAAAGAAAGAACCAATTCTGACTGGACCTGAACATCATCTAGTGATCTGAAAGTAACAAGTTTCTGAAATTGAAGCAGATGATATCTGATAAGACAGCTTTCCTACGATATTGAGATTAAGTCTATTTATAAAGATTGTCTACCAAACCTCTGATGGTGGCATGATGCTTCTGTTGATCTCCAACATCTATGATCTTGATAACATGAAGTTTAGATAAAAAGTGCCTGAAAGTTCTCCCTCTTAGCCCTCCTTATTCTTCGAATGTGACTTCAATATGCTTCCAAACTTTGCACTTTCACTCTAACATGGGATATTACACCCATGAAAGATCTTTCCTGGCAATGGGGATGGAGTGGGGTGGAAAAGCTGCTGAAACTGGAAAATTCAATTACTGATCAGTAATGTTTTCAGAGAAAGATTTCAGTCAAAGGGCAGAAGTGTAAAAATTAATAAAGAGAAACTTGCATTAAAATAGATTTGAGAGCCCAGAATGCAGAGCTCTCAGAGCTCAGCCTAACAGGAAGAATAAAGACTTCCTTTCCTTGCCTGGAGGGAGCTCAGCCAGTGAGACTGTTAGGATTCAGCCAAAGAAAAGCCACAATTCAAGCCCTCAGTCTCCCAGGGATACATTGCTTAGTATAGTCTTCCTAATTTCCCTTTATTTCTTTAAAAGAGTTATCTTCTCCTTGTTAGTGAGACTTGCATGTGGCTCAACATTGTTGCAGACCCTGAATGGCAATTCTTTGTTGATCTGGGATAAACACGTTTTTGTTGGAGCAATACCTGACAGTCTGTTTTAGATCAATCTTAACGCTCATCCAGATAAACTTGTGCTACTTTAGTGTCCTCTCAGTACTAGTATTCTAGGCCTGGCAGCCTTCCTTTGTCTCTCTAAGGGAAAAACAAAACAAAACAACAACAACGAAAAAAAACCACAGTAGGTTTCTTTGAATGAGTCTTAAAATCATGTGGTTGCCATCTTGCCTTAAGTTACACAAAATGCCTGACCCACACAGAAGGCACAGCAAGGTTATGCACAGCAGGGGTTGGAAGAGGACCACAGATTTGTGAGAGAATGTTGAGAGAGTGACATTAAAAGGCTGTGAATATCTTGAACCAAGAAAGATAGGTGAAAAGTGAATCCTTTCCTTACACCCACTCAAGCAAGCAAGAGGGTGTTCAAGACCCTTCCGTAGAGCTTCAAGTGTGCCTCCTTACCACCATGGAACAGGAGGTACTGTGATGTGGTGGCAGGAGCCAGGGGTGGAGTCCATTTGCCCTGCCCTCCAGCTCGAGTCCCCCATCAGACCCATCCCCATCCCTTGAGAGGTCACCATCACCATTGTTTTGTTTGCATTCTGTTGTCCCAGGAGACACCACAAGCTTCTCCAAGAGTCTCAGACTAAAGCCAGAGAGCCCTTGGCTTTAACCCACAAACTTCCAAGAGAAAGGCTTCTGCCTCCAGCCCGAGTTCTCCTCCCCTTCTTCCAAGCTCAGAGGGAGAAATTTTACTCTGATTCTCTGAAAAAGGAAGGCAAGTTCAGTCTCATGAGAGAGGTGGAAGATTCCACCCTCATGAAGGTGGCCACTTCTGTTTTCCCTGAAGGCATGGTGAAACACCGGGCATCCTTGAGGGGCTGGAGATCTGTTCCTAGCCCTAGATGCTGGCAACCTCAGTGGGGATGCGATCTCCAAGGCCACCACCATGGGCGCCAAGTCAGTGGTGCTCAAGAAGGTCAACACTAAGTGGGTGCAAAGCACTGTTGTGTGGTTTAATGTGAAGAATGTGTACGGCTTCACCAGCAGGCATGACACCCAGGAAGATGTGTTCTTTCCTCAGATGGCAATCAACCGGGACAACCCCCACAAGTACCAACGCAGTGTGGGCTACTGTGAAACAGTGGAATTAACATGGTGCAGGGCAAGTGGGGCACTAACACTGAGGGCACTAACATGACTGAGCCAGTGGGTTAGCCCCAGTGAAAGGAAGCCACTGTGCTGCCAACTGCCCCAGCTTCTGCCAGGGTTTCTACATTCACCACCCTGTGCCACCATCACGCCAAGGGTGCCAAGGACAACGTTCATGAATGCAAGGTCAGTGAAGGTTTTGCCATGGCCCAGTATCTCAGACCCTTTCTGCCCAGCCACCCCCAAGACCAACAAGAGAGGTGCCTCCAGCCTTTCTCCAGGATCCGAGCTGTAACCTGCTGCCCATCAATCCTGGCTACCACCAGCAGCACCTGGTTCCACCTACTGCCTGGGTCCACCACCACCACAAGGTCAGAGGACCGTCTCTGCTGGATCTGGGCCCCAGCTACCTGCTGAGTCACCCTAGGGGCCGAGGCAGCACTCCAGGTCCATGAAACTCACCAAGCGTCTCTGAGGAGCTGGAGGCAGAGCCCAGGGAGAGTGGGTTTGAAACCAGTAGTGATCGGCAATAGAAGACGCCACCATGCAATG
This sequence comes from Oreotragus oreotragus, assembly GCA_006410675.1. NCBI lineage: Eukaryota > Metazoa > Chordata > Mammalia > Artiodactyla > Bovidae > Oreotragus > Oreotragus oreotragus. The sequence continues at coordinate 51,046 of SJYX01015949.1, forward strand.
GATCCTGCCACCTGAATAACCCAAGCTGCTGCCAGCAGCTAGCACCTGGTGCCCAGGGTCAGGATTCCAAGGGAGGAGAGGGCAAGATCAAGAAGAGCTGCACTTAAATACCTGCTTCTGTCATGTGATACCATCCAGCCATCTCATCCTCTGTCATTCCCTGCTCCTCCTGCTCCCAATCCCTCCCAGCATCAGAGTCTTTTCCAATGAGTCAACTCTTTGCATGAAGTGGCCAAAGTACTGGAGTTTCAGCTTTAGCATCATTCCTTCCAAAGAAATCCCAGGGCTGATCTCCTTCAGAATGGACTGGTTGGATCTCCTTGCAGTCCAAGGGACTCTCAAGAGTCTTTTCCAACACCACAGTTCAAAAGCATCAATTCTTCGGCACTCAGCCTTCTTCACAGTCCAACTCTCACATCCATACATGACCACAGGAAAAACCATAGCCTTGACTAGATGGACCTTAGTTGGCAAAGTAATGTCTCTGGTTTTGAATATGCTATCTAGGTTGGTCATAACTTTTCTTCCAAGGAGTAAGTGTCTTTTAATTTCATGGCTGCAGTCACCATCTGCAGTGATTTTGGAGCCCCTAAAAAGAAAGTCTGACACTGTTTCCACTGTTTCCCCATCTATTTCCCGTGAAGTGATGGGACTGGATGCCATGATCTTCGTTTTCTGAATGTTGAGCTTTAAGCCAACTTTTTCACTCTCCACTTTCACTTTCATCAAGAGGCTTCTTAGTTTCTCTTCACTTGATCTTTTTACAAGTCACGAATTTAAGACGAATTCTTAACTTACAGGATGAATGTCTCAGGCTATTCTAATGGGTAAGGATGCATAAAAAAGCAATACCCCAATCTCTTTTATTTTCATCCTATTTCCCTGTCCTGAAATTAGAGCAATAAATGGGCAGGGTGGGCCCAACCACACACATTTACCAATTAGGTAGTGTTACATCCACTGGATCATGGAAAAAACAAGAGAGTTCTAGAAAAACATCTATTTCTGTTTTACTGACTATGCCAAAGACTTTGACTGTGTAGATCACAATAAACTGTGGAAAATTCTGAAAGAGATGGGAATACCAGACCTAAAATAAAGTCTGACACTGTTTCCACTGTTTCCCCATCTATTTCCCATGAAGTGATGGGACCAGATGCCATGATCTTCATTTTCTAAATGTTGAGCTTTAAGCCAACTTTTTCAGTCTCTACTTTCACTTTCATCAAGAGGCTTTTTAGTTCTCTTAACTTTCTGCCGTAAGGGTGGTGTCATCTGCATATCTGAGGTTATTGATATTTCTCCCGACAATCTTGACTCCAGCTTGCACAATAAACTGTGGAAAATTCTGAAAGAGATGGAATACCAGACTACCTGACCTGCCTCTTGAGAAATCTGTATGCAGGTCAGGAAGCAACAGTTATAACTGGACATGGAACAACAGACTGGTTTCAAATAGGAAAAGGAGTACATGAAGGCTGTATTCACCTATTATACAGCTTAAAGGCAGCACAGAGCCTTTATTACTATGCTGATTAAGGCACCATTCTCTCTGATTTTTTTTTTAAACCCAGGTTTAAAAATGAACTCTCACTACATCTCTGAAAGAAGAGGTCAGAAGGAGGAGTTTTGAGGGGGACAAAGAGAGGAAAACAAACTTCTCAACGTGGAATTCTTGAGCGTTTTCTTTCCTAAGAAAGTACAAGGAGACAGTCAAGAAGAAAAGGAGATGTGTCCAGACCTGGAAAGGCTTTGCACCTGGTGAAGCTTCAGCTGGCCTCAGGTCAGTCCTGCCAGGAGGAGTCCATCCTGAGGTCGAGACTGCAGTGCCCTTGTGACGGAGAAGAGCCCAGTTCTGACTCCATGTTGGACCTGCTTCTTTGACTTTAACCCTCGCCTTCCATTGCTTTTGTTATGACATGCGTGCTAGGTGGCTTCAATTGTGTCCAACCCTTTGCAATCCCTTGTCAACGTGGAATTCTTGAGCGTTTTCTTTCCTAAGAAAGTACAAGGAGACAGTCAAGAAGAAAAGGAGATATGTCCAGACCTGGAAAGGCTTTGCACCTGGCGAAGCTTCAGCTGGCTTCAGGTCAGTCCTGCCAGGAGGAGTCCATCCTGAGGTCGAGACTGTAGTGCCCTTTTAAGGAGAAGAGCCCAGGTCTGACTCCATGTTGGACCTGCTTCTTTGACTTTAACCCTCGCTTTCCATTGCTTTTGTTATGACATGCGTGCTAGGTGGCTTCAATTGTGTCCAACCCTTTGCAATCCCTTGGACTATAACCTGCCAGGCTCCTCTGTCTATGGGATTCTCCAGGCAAGAATACTGGAGTGGGGTGCCATTTCCTCCTCCAGGGGATCTTCCCGACCCAGGGATTGAACCTGCGTCTCCTGCATTGGCAGCCGGGTTCTTTACCACTGGCGCCACCTGGGAAGTGCTGTGTTGTTGTTCTGTTTGCTACATGACAGGCCAATAAATTGGAGACTAAGTGTTGAGGCAAGGAATACAACTTGATTCAGAAAGCCAGCTGACATAGAAGATGGCAGACTAGTGTCTCCAAAATGCCATCGTCCAGGGATCTGGATGCCAGCTTCTTTTACAGAGCAGAGTGGGAGCTGGGGGTGAGGAAATAAAGAAAAAAGGCCGTTTGTCTTGCAAAATAGCAGGAAAAGTGTGAATTTCTTCTCTTCTCTAGCTATTCAAGGTGGGCAAGGTCAGGCTGTCTCCCTGTGAGCCGCAAAAGCCACTTTGCTATTGTTGTGCAGTTGCTCAGCTGTATCCCACTCTGTGACCCCGTGGACCGCAGCATGCCAGGTTCCCTTGTCCTTCACTGTCTCCTGGCATTTGCTCAAATTCACGTCCATTGAATCGATGATGCTCTCTAACCATGTCTTCCTCATTCTGGACACAGTAACAACTTATATTCGCAAACTCCTCCGACTTCACCAGCCAGCACCCCCTTCCATCATCTGTGAGGGACCTGTCAGGCCGATGGCAGCTTTCAGTTTGGGGGAAAGCTCTGTGACTGAGGCTGGGAGAGGAGAGGGCAGGTGGATGAGTGGTCACCAGGAAACTGAGCAGGACCCCCGGGGCCCTTCCTGGTGACAGTCCCTCCATGTCCCCTGCTTCTTATCTGTAGCAAAAGCTTTGGTCTCCTGGGGCTCCCTGAGTTTCAAAGAGCAGGCTCAAGGAGTTAATCATTAGAGAAACGGGGCAATGCAGAAACAAAGAAAAGCCAGTCAAGCAAGAAAAAGTAATAGCCACTTAAACAGTTATCCAGCCATAGAGTGGCAGGGACCTTGCGTGCTCCCTGGGGGGATGAGATGGCAACCCAATGCATGTCCTTGAGTTGTTTCTACAGAAACAAAGACCCCACCACATGGAAACTGCCACCCACCAGCATGGAGACTCCCAGGCTGGTTGGAGTCAGCAAACTGACATCTAGATTCCTGAACCATCATCTTGTTGCCTCACCACCAACCAGTCAGGTGATAAAGATGACATTCCTTCTTGATATTGGAAGGGGCCACGATGATGCTTAGATTTGGATTGTGTAAACTGTCAATTTACACGCAGGAGTATGATTCCAGAAATGCTGCATTGTAGATTCAAGGAAATGGAAGGTGTCCATCTCAGTTCAAAGGCTCCTGGTTGTCCTCAAAGCCAGGTCCAAGGGCCATGGAACAGTAGCAAGCCATCCATGACCCGTCCTCCAGCCAAGCTCCCACGTCTCCAGCATCCCCTGGCCCTGCACTTCCTCTGCAGTCATCATTCCCAATGATCCTGAGTGGATCATGCCTCTGCACATCCGTACTTGCTGTTCCTCCTCCAGGAGTACCTTCCAGCTTCCTTCCTCCTTCCACCCAATGGCAGCTCCAAGGATGCCACCCCTGGGAGGTACCTCTCTAATCTGATGCTCTGGGAAAAGGCTATGGTCCTTGCCCCTCATGTCCTCCACCTGCCTTTTGTCTGGGGAAATTTTTTAGCCAAAGAGTAAGTTTAATCAGAGAAGGGAGAAAATGCAGAAACAAAGGAAAACCATCCAACAGGCTAAATAATAATGGTTTAATTATTAAGCAAAGTCAAGGACATTTAGTCCCTTTTCAAGGACTATAGCTAATATTCTGAGCCATATCCTGCGAGCTGTCTTATAGTTATTAAAACCCCCATGAGGTGGAAGAAGTTAATTACATGATGACCAGACTATAGCCATGACATAAGCTGCCACAATTTTGAGAGCTGGTCTCTAAGAAATGAGAACAAACCAAGTCTGGAACTGAAGATCAACTGTACTTGATCAAGGTGATGCGGGTCAGACCATCACATGACCAATTTCAAGATGACTGTCAGAGCTGAGTGTGCTCTTTCTACATGGAGCCCCATCCCTCCACCTGTAAAACCTCTTGGTCAACTCTGATTGTTGGTGGCAGTGGGGTGGGGTGTGGAGTCAACCTTTGGACAGAAGGTTGCCCTCTCACGCAGCTGCCAGCATCCAAAATAGAGCAAACTTTCCTTTCCACCAAGCTTGCCTCCTTATAGCCTTTTGAGCAGCAAGCAGCTGGACACACCTTGGGCTGTGTCTGCCTAGGGCTTCCAGTATGACCTGCCTAGGGCCTCCCAGGAGGCACTAGAGATAAAGAATCTGCCTGCCAATGCAGGAGACATGAGACATGGGTTCGATCCCTGTGTTGGGAAGATCCTCTGGAGGAGGGAATGGCAACCCACTCCAGTATTCTTGCCTGGAGAATCTCATGGACCACTAGGTGCTACAGAGAGTCAATCTCAGATGAGTCTTTTTAAAAAAATTATTTAGGTTTAATTGTAGAATAATTGTTTTGCAATATTGCATGGGCTTCATTGCTCAGTTGTGTCTGACACTTTGAGACCACATAGTCCTATAGGCTCCTAGGGTCCTCTGGTCATGGAATTCTCCAGGCAAGAATACTGGAGTGGGTTGCCATTTCCTTCTCCAGGGGATCTTTCTGACCCAGGGATCGAACCTGTGTCTCCTGTGTCTCCTGCATTGCTGGCAGATTCTTTACCCACTGAGGGTTGGTTTCAGCCACACACCAACATGAATCAGCCATAGGTATACATATGCGCCCTCCCTCTTGAACCTTCTTTCCACCTCCCACCCCATCCCACCCCTCTAGGTTGATGAGTCCATTTGATGCCAGTTGGACCCTGATGTGTTCAGTAAAGCCTGAGGTCAGACCCCTTACCCACGCTGATTTCACTTGAGAGAAAAGAAAATGGATAGTCTTGTTAGCAGAGATGATGTTCGCTTTCTCTCTGGTAAGGTGAGTGAGTCTTGCAAAAACTCAACTGTCTTCCTCTTTAATCTACCGAGGCTTCCTTTTCAAAAATAGACTTCTAGTCTTATTTCCCGCAGGCTATGTATGACCTCAGGTATTTCCATAAATAAAACCCTCCTGGACCATGATGAGACAGCTCGAACTTTTAAGTAGAGTTGGAATCATTGATCTTATCCCAAGTCAGGTTCTAATTTAAGGACAGTAGATTGTGTCCCCCGCTCCACTCTGCCCAGTCAAGGGAAGCAAGTAAGGTGATGCTGGGCCACTCTACCACCACCAGGACAGGGGCTCAAGGTGAGAGGGGCTGGAAGAAGATCTCTCTCACAAGGCTAGGTGAGGGGATAAAATGGGCTATTTTTCTTTGTAAGTCTCCCTACTTAAGATCTCACCCACTAGAATCAAGGCTAGCATTTAACCAGTTCTCCACGTGCCAAGCTCCGTGCAGTTACAAATGTAACTGCAAGGAAGCTTAAAAACATACAGTTCCTGGTGTTATCAAAACACAACCTTGGTTTTCATCTCCTGTGCGTGCGTGCTAGGTCGCTTCAGTCATGTCTGACTCTTTGCAACCCTATGGACTATAGCCTGCCAGGCACCTCTGTCCATGGGATTCTCCAGGCAAGAATACTGGAGTGGGTTGCCATGCCCTTCTCCAGGGGATCTTCCCGACCCAGGGATCGAACCCACGTCTCTTTTATCTCTTGCACTGGTAGGCAGATTCTTTACCACTAGCACCACCTGGAAAGCCCTTCCATCTCCTACATTTGTTCAAAATGGAATCAGTGAGGGTGCCCTTCCCTTCTCCATCTTAGTGGTTTTAGATGGTCTTAAGACCACAGTTTCAAAATGATAATGAAATCAACCTGATTGAATGACATCTTTTCTACTCCGCCAGTCCCAGCCTGCTTCGAGCTGGAGTCTGCAGTGGAAAGAGTTGGGGGTGGGGGATTGATGGTTGCTTCTCATTTTTTATCCTCCCCCTGCAATTCCCTGGCTTCTCTTCAGTGTCTGACTCCTCTAAGATGAAACAGTGGTGAAGAACTGGGTCAGGTCTCTGGGGCTGGCAGATGTTTCTCACGGATATTCTTTCCTCGTGAGCATTTTCATGGGATTTCTGTCGAGTGCCATCCTTGGAACCAACCCGCGCCCCCCCCCCCACCATGACAGTTTCCCTGACCTGGGAGTTTGCATCTCATTCTGTTCTGAAGAGTCCTCTCCTCTGTAGCCCAGAGGAACCCAAGGTCAAGGCTCCTGTGTATTCTGAAAGTTGTGCCCAGCACCTCAAGGGGGTGAGTTGAGGCTGAAGCCCAGCCCTCTCTGACCTCCAAGCTGAGGGCCCTCGGGGCTGGTCTATTAACTAAGCTTTTTATTTCCCATGTTTTATGATGATCTGATATCTAAGAGCCTTACTGACCCTGGAGATACTCCCTCTCCTAGGCTAGTTAATTTCTAGCAAATAACTTCCCTGAGATCATCCCCTTAACATACAAACCAACCAATCCAGAGCCTACACGGACCACTTCCTCTATCTAACTCTCACACACCAAGTCAATACACCCCCTGTCCTAAATTACCCCAGGGCCAGGTAGTAGGCAACTGGAGATAGCCCCTGTAGTCCTGGGACCAGCTGTAACTATTCAGACTATGCCATCCCGAGCCTGCCCAAGCTTCCCTACCCAGACTCACCCATTCCTTCCGTGGAACTCACAATAAAGGCTCTGGGCCATGCCCTGCCCTCCCTCCTTCTGCTCCTGACCGGCCCTGGTGCTTCCTCGTGTGGCCCTGCAGGGGCAGCATGCCCCCTCCACTGGAGAACTGTGAATCATAGACTCTTCTTCCACAGGAAGCATCTGCGTCTATTACCCTTTCATGACAATGACATTAAAGTCAAGTTCCAGGTACATTTTAGGGCATCTGGGTCACCCTCTCCCTAGGCGTGGTACCACATCAGTTCTTGCTGCAGGGGACCACTTCTTTCTGGAATCGCCTGCCGCTTGCCTTCCAGGACACCCCTGTCCCAGTTCTCCCGCAGTTTCTTTGAGCCCCTCCCCAGGGCTTTGAGCCCGACACTCTTTTCTGTTCATCTCCATGGTTTCCCTCAGGACAGTGGTTTTAGACATGGTTACAGATTGGAATTACCTGTGGGATACTGAAAACAACTGGTGTTCCTGGTCTCCACAGGTGGAGATCTGGGGTTAACTGGCCTGCAGGTGTGGCTCAGGCACTGGGTTGTTTGAGCTGTCTAGGTGGCTCTGAAAGCAACCAATTGAGAGCCTAGCACCTCCCCTCCACCTGCTGCAGACAGTGGTGTGTGGCCCAGAACTGAGGGGGTCATCCTCTACCTGCCAGGACTGCTGTTGGCTAAGGGGCTACAGTTGGGTCCTTGCCTTCCCCCAAGACAAGCCCTGGAAGGATGCTTCCTCCACAAGACTACTCATCCATCCTTAGGAGCAAACTGCACCCAATGGCCGGAGAAGGCAATGGCACCCCACTCCAGGACTCTTGCCTGGAAAATCCCATGGGTGGAGGAGCCTGGTAGGCTGCAGTCCATGAGGTCGCGAAGAGTCAGACATGACTGAGCGACTTCAATTTCACTTTCACTTTCATGCATTGGAGAAGGAAATGGCAACCCACTCCAGTGTTCTTGCCTGGAGCATCCCAGGGATGGGGAAGACTGGTGGGCTGCCATCTATGGGGTCACACAGAGTTGGACATGACTGAAGCGACTTAGCAGCAGCAGCAGCAGCAGCTCCCAATGGCTAGCTGGTGCAGGGGCACAAAGGCCTTCCCTCCCCTCCTCTTCCCTCTCGTACACCTCAGATGTCCAGAGCTCTCTGTGGGCTGAGACCTCTGTTGTGACTAAGGGCAGTTCACCCTCTCCTCCTACTGAGCTCTTCTTCCTTTACTACCTGAAGGTGTTGATCTGAGAACACTCCTCAGTCAACTTCCTGCTCAGAAATCCCCATCTCAGGGTCTCTTCCCTGGGGAACCCAACCTAAGACCCAAGTATGGGGCCATGACCCCAAATCTCCATGTCCAGCCCACACCTCTTATTGGGGGCTCCTCACCCTCATTTCCAGTTGCCCAGTGGACAGCTCTGCTGATAACCCTTGAGTTCCATAAGCTCCACCACCTCCCAGCCCACCCATGCCTGTCCCTGGGCCACAACTGGGGCCATCACCATCTATGCAGAAGTCCAGTTTGAAAACTGATGCACCTCCATTCCTGTCTTTAACTCACAACTGCCCCACTGCCATCTGAACTGCTGCCTACCCTAAGACAGTCGGTCGGCTGTTTCTGAAATCTCTGGGCATCTCCTCCCCTTCTTACTTGCTAGCATATGCCTTAGGGGAGGTTCTGACAGCATTTTTGCCTTGATTCTACCAACAGCATCTTAACTGACCCGAAATCCCCCTGCTTCCCTTGGCATTCCCCTCACTGTCTCAGAGTGGTCCTTCTAGAATGTGAATCTGATGTTCTAAGCTACTTCTCTGTCTGAAACTTTCAGCAGCTCCTTACTGCCCTCAGGATCAAGTTCAAATCTCTTAGCCTGGAATACAAAGCCCTCTGCCTGATGAGAACCCATCCAGGATTCCAGCCTTGCCATTGGTAAGACCCCAGCCTTCTGCTGGTCCTGCCAACCCACAGGCATCTCTGAGTCTAACAAGCAGATTCCAGGATGCTGTGCCTCTGCACGTGCTGCTTCCTCTCCCAAGGATGCCTGCTCTTATCCACAGAATAGCTGTGTATCCTCCCAGCTTCGGCATTTCCTCCTCTGGATGGCACCTCTTTCCAGTGCAGAATTCCATGAAAGCACTTGCTACCTGTGTAGCGCGAATTTCTTTATGGGTGCATCCTCTGACTAGACCGAGCGCCTCAGCGCCACCCCCTGCTGTGTTCTTTTGTGTTTCTTCCCAACACTCGGCACCCCTGGCAGGCGTTCAGTAAATGCTTCCAGTCTGGATGCATGTTGGCTAAGAAGAACGGTACAGGTAAGTGGTGCTGCAGCTGAAGATGGAGACCCATGAAATGACACACATCCCTGCTTTTTAAGTAAGATATTGGGTTGGTCAAGAAGTTTCTTCAGGTCTTTACATAACATCTTATGGAATAAGCTTTTTGGCCAACCCAATATTTATCTATCTATCTATGCTAAAACTTTCCTATTAAAGGGCTAAAGTGGCATGAAGAACATTCTCCTATAAAGTATTGTTATAATTTCCAGTCTATAGAAGCGAAAACTGAAACCCAGCAAGGTCAGGTAGATCAAGCAAGCTCACATGAGAACCTGGGTCGGGGGAGGCTGCAGAGTTGAATGGGAGCCTGACTCCTGATTTGTGCAGGGGGCTCTTTTGTGACATTATTGCTGATACCACGCATTTCTCAAAGCAAAGCAATAGCCATCACTTTCCCTTGTGGCAGCTGCAAGCTGAATAGCGAATTGATATGCAGATGATGTTAGGCTGAGCCAGTCCTGCTCTTCTATAGAAAGTTCTGTACAGAGCTCATCAGAGTTCACTCAAGCTCAGCCCAGATGGTTCATGCTGGTACTGAAACGGGCTCTACCAAGCCGAGGTGCAGCAGGCATGGGGGCAGCCACTCAGGGAGGGATAAACAGTCACCTTCCAAAGAGATGTTTTGTGAAAGGGTGATGTTATCACGAGCTGGGTCTCATCAGGGAACCAGCACCAGTCAACGTAATATCCACGGAACCCTTGACCTAGATGTCCCCACAAGCACCTTCCAGAGGGAGACCCCGCTGGCAACAGCTTACAGAGCCCTGGAGCGGCGACCACGTGCCCCGCTGTGTCTGCCCCGCCTTCCACCACCTTAGAACGGGTCAGCCTGTCACCATCTCCTCAACAGATCTGCAGAAGTCAACACCACCCAACACCCCCAGGGTGCAATCCAGATGCTATGACGTTCATGTCATTGCAGCAAGTGTGCTGTTCTAGAATGGCTGTTTCCAGTACATATTCATGGTCTGACTTCGCGCCTCAAGAGCGCGACTGGATGATTACCCTTGTATTTCTCTGTCTTAGCAACAAAAGTGAAATTCCCCTCCCGGGGCATACCATTCATATCTCAGAAAGCTGTTCCAAGTATTAGACGTGAGTTAAGTGACCTGCCTGAGGTCATCTTTCAAGAAACACCATCTCCCTCTCCTTCCCTGAAACAGGTTTCTGCCTGTCTCTTATACACATCTGTTTTGAATATGCTATCTAGGTTGGTCATAACTTTTCTTCCAAGGAGTAAGTGTCTTTTAATTTCATGGCTGCAGTCACCATCTGCAGTGATTTTGGAGCCCCTAAAAAGAAAGTCTGACACTGTTTCCACTGTTTCCCCATCTATTTCCCGTGAAGTGATGGGACTGGATGCCATGATCTTCGTTTTCTGAATGTTGAGCTTTAAGCCAACTTTTTCACTCTCCACTTTCACTTTCATCAAGAGGCTTCTTAGTTTCTCTTCACTTGATCTTTTTACAAGTCACGAATTTAAGACGAATTCTTAACTTACAGGATGAATGTCTCAGGCTATTCTAATGGGTAAGGATGCATAAAAAAGCAATACCCCAATCTCTTTTATTTTCATCCTATTTCCCTGTCCTGAAATTAGAGCAATAAATGGGCAGGGTGGGCCCAACCACACACATTTACCAATTAGGTAGTGTTACATCCACTGGATCATGGAAAAAACAAGAGAGTTCTAGAAAAACATCTATTTCTGTTTTACTGACTATGCCAAAGACTTTGACTGTGTAGATCACAATAAACTGTGGAAAATTCTGAAAGAGATGGGAATACCAGACCANTGAGTGACCTCTGGGAGTTGGTGATGGACAGGGAGGCCTGGCATGCTGCAACTCATGGGGTCACAAAGAGTCGGACACAAATGAGCAACTGAACTGAACTGAGTCAAAAAGAAGAAAAACTGAGCAAAACATCATGACAAGTGAAAAATGAAGCTATCTCCAAGCATGATTCAAGTCTTTTTCTTTTGTATTTTTTTCTTTTAATGAACTCAACATAATACAATTTAAGTATATACAAGAAAATGGACATGAGGGACTGGTGTGGTGGAAAATGGGGAAATGCTCATGAAGGGTACAAACTTTCAGTTGTAAGATGAGGAAGTTCTAAGGTCCTAGTATACACCTGGGAGAATATAGCTAACTGTACTGTATTGTATAATTTAAACTTGCTATGAGAGTAGATCACTAATATACTCACCATGACAATAACAACATGCTAATTATATGAGATGAAGGATATGCAAATTAACCTTATTGCAAGAGACATTTTCCAATATATACTTGTATAAAAATTATCACATCAGCTTAAACTTACACTATATCGCAATAAACCTGAGGGAAAACACTAAAGGGAAAAACAGCATAGAAGCAGGTATAATTTTTGTACACACCTCTGGAGCTGAAGGAAAACATGGGCTCTAGGGTGAAGTGCTCAGTAACTGTTGTTACCAAGGTCTAGAGAACAAATTCAATACTTGTGTTGCAAGGGCTTAGTGGAATCTTCCAGGACCAGGGATCAAACTCACATTTCCTGCATTGACAGGCAGATTTTTTCACATTAAGCCACCAGGGAATCTCTGGAGTTAACTTCTTCATTTCTCTTTCATATCTTTCATTGTTAGTGTACAGAATGGGACTCATTATTCCATGTTGATTTTGTATTCTGCAACTTATTGAATTGCTATGTTAGTTGATATATTTTGTCCCTAACCTTCAGGGTTTTCTATATACTTTCTGATGTCATCTACAAACAGAGTCAGTTTTGCTCCTTCCTTTCCAGTTTATTTCTTTTTCTTGTCTAATGGCTCCACATGGGACTTTTGATACTATATTGAATAGAGGTGGTCAAGAGGGCACCCTTTTCTTGTTCTGATCTTAGAGGAAAAGCTTTTATATTTGCATCACTGAGTATAGTGTTGGATGTGCAGTTGTCATATGTCACCTTTTTCATGTCTAGTTTCCTTCCTTCTATACTTAATTGGTTGAGAATTATTATTATAAAAGGGTATAGAATTTTAACAGATGTTTTTTCTACATCTGTTGAGGTGATGTTATGATATTTATCCTTTCCTCTGTCAATGCAGTGTATACTATTTATTGAGCTTTGTATGATGAACCATCCTTGCATCCCAGGGGTGCATCTCACATGATCTCAATGTGGGTTCTTTGAATGTGCTGTTGAATTTGGTTTGCCAATATTTTTGTGAATACCTACATGTACATTTATTAGTGATATTGGTTTGTAATTTTTTTTAATTGGCCTCATCAGCTATTGTGTCAGAGTAAAGTTGGCCTCATGATTATTTTGGTAGAATTCTATCTTCAATTTTTAGTAAGAGTTATTAATTTTAATTGAGTAGAAAGAGTTATCATCATTAATTTTAATTGAGTAGAATTTACTAACAAGCTACCTAGTCCTGGGTTTTCCTGTGTGTGTGTAAGGGTGTGTGTAGAATTTTCATTATGTACACAAACTCCTTACTAGGTTTAAATCTATACTCTGTCTCCTTATCTGCTTAAATATATTCAGATGTTCTATTTCTTCATGATTCCAGTCTTGGTGGATTTTATATTTGTAACATCTTTTTCTATGTTATTAAATTTGTTGACATTTATTTTTCATATTTGGCTTCCTGGTAGCTCAACTCTTAAAGAATCCATGTGCAATGGAGGAGACCAAGATTTGTTCAACTCCTGGGTCATGAAAATACCCTGGAGAAGGGATAGGCTCCCTATTCCCGTGTTCTTGGGTTTCCCTGTTGGTTCAGACAGTAAAGAATCTGCTTACAATTCAGGAGACCTTGAATTGATCCCTGGGTTGGGAAAATCTCCTGGAGTAAGGCATGGCAACCCACTCCAGTATTCTTACTTGGAGAATTCCATGGACCGAAGAGCCTGATGGGCTACAGTCCATGGGTTCACAAAGAACTGGACACAACTGAATGACTAACTCTTTCACTTTCCTGCTGATGGATAGCTCCTCAATTCTCAGATCATGTCTTAAATGTTACTTCCTCAGATAGGTTTTCTGTTTTCTCTTATTTTCCCATTTAAGTAGGTTCATTCTGCTGTTACTCTGTAATAGCTGTAATAGTTGCACTGTAATAGTTACTCAGAGTAATAGTTGTAGTCCTGGTCAGACCTTTGAAAAGAATACAATCAGAGATGTATGTGAGTGTGTGTATGTGTGTGTACAGAAACTACCAAAGCAGATAGTATGAGGGAATTTAGAAGTTCACAATCTTGTAATTTATCATCACACCTTTGGAAAGGGGCATGCATTTTTTTCAGTGCCCAAATCTAACAGTCACTGTGGTTGTTTAGACTTAATTGCAACAAAGGGCATCATCTCCTCAAGGGGACATCACCTGTTGCCCTGGCCAGGAATTCCCTGGGTAGGGAGCTGAGCAGTTAATCAGCCCAGGCAGCAGAGCGTGCATCCATGACCAAGGGGCTCTTCTCCTCAGGGCCATAGTTCTTATTGGCCACAGCGACAGAAACAGGTGTTTCAGTGAGGCTCTTCTTTATTGTCCCATCTCCTCCCTCAAAATCCTGGTTCTGGGTGCCAGACACATGCTGAGTGCATCGGCATGGATTATTCAGGTGGTGGGATCTGCAGCATGTAGGGGGCCTCTATTGCAGATCATACTAGAATTGCCCCCGCTCTCTCTATGCTCTGCGTGGGGCTCCTCAGAGATGCCTGGTGAGCCCCATGGACTGGGAGTGGTGCATCGACCCCTAGGAAGAATCAGATGATAGCTGGGGCCCCCACACCACCGAGGATGGCCCTCCAGACTTGTGGTAATAGCAGATCCAGGCAGGTGTTCAGAGAGGAGTCCGCTTGTACTCACCAGGATCGCTGGGCAGTGGGACACAACTGTGGCCATGCAAGCGAGTGGGAAGCATATTGGTTGTTGGTCTTGGGATTGGCCAGGCAGATGGCATCTGAGATCCTGGGCTTCAGTGAAGCCTTCACCCCTGCCCTCATGTTCATCAGTGTCATCCTCAGTGCCCTTAGGATCACTCTGTGGTATTTTACTGTAGTGGAGGAGGAGCTCTGGAGGAAGTGGGGCAGTTGGCAGCATAGTGGCTTCCCTTCACTGGGGCTAGCGTGCTGGCCTCAGTGCCCCACTTGCCCTGCACCACTTCTACTCCACCGTCTTGTGGTTGCCCACACTGCGCTGGTACTTGCTCTGGATATTCTGGGTAATGGCTCTCCAGGGAATTAACACACCTTTCTGATTATCATGGCTGCTGACGTAGCCATATAAATTCTTCATTTTAAACCAATTGATGGAGCCTTGCACCCTCTTAGTGATGGTAGTGATGGCCTTCCTGGGCATCTTTCTCTTGGCACCCACAGAGGTGGCTTTGGAGATCACATCCCTGCTGAGGATGCCAGGATCTAGGGCTAGGGGCGAATCTCTGCCACTCAGTGATGCCAGATGTTTCAGCATGGCTTGAGGAGAGATGGAAGTGATCACCTCCGTGAGGATTGCCTCTCCCTCAACTCATGCTGTCACCCTTGTCCTTTCTCAGAGAATCTGAGGGAAATTTGTCTTGAGGTTGGAAGCCGTGGAAGGGGGCTCAGGCTGGAGGTTAGGGCCATATGCTCTCTGGTTTTAATCTGAGACTCTTGGAGAGGCCTGTGGCATCTCCTGGGACAATGAGATGTGGAGTAAACAATGGCTACTGAGAGGTAAAAGGTCAGAATGTCAGAGGTCCCCATGTGGCAGGAGAAAATAAAATGCAAGCAGCAGACGTTATCCCCCTCCCCCTTTTCTGTTGAGAAAACCTGTTCTGCCTAAAGTGAAAGTGAACTCGCTCAGGTGTGTCTGACTCTTTGTGACCCCACAGACTGTAGCCTACCACGCTCCTCCATCCATGATATTTTCCAGGCAAGAGTACTGGAGTGGTTGCCATTTCCTTCTCCAGAGGATCTTCCAGATCCAGGGATTGAACATGGCTCTCCCACATTGTAGACAAACACTTTACCATCTGAGCCACTAGGAAAGCCTTAGTCTGACTAAGTCTAACCTTTTTACTTTTCTCAAAGCTTGGGCTGATAATGGCTCAACAAACTAGTATTCATGTCAGTTGTTTTATGGCTGGGGTTGACACACCCTGTGTCATGCTATCTCAGAATTGCCTATTGAGGAAGAGGGACCTAGTGAAATGCCCTCAGCCTTGAGATGTCTCTTTTATCTGACTCAGCTTAATTCAGTTCAGTCACTCATTTGTGTCTGACTCTTTGTGACCCCATGAGTCTCAGCACGCCAGGCCTCCCTGTCCATCACCAACTCCTGGAGTACACTCAGACTCACATCCATCGAGTCGGTGATGCCATCCAGCCATCTCATCCTCTGTCATCACCTTCTCCTCCTGCCCCCAATCCCTCTCAGAATCAGTCATTTCCAATGAGTCAACTGTTCACATGAGGTGGCCAAAGTACTGGAATTTCAGCTTCAGCATCATTCCTTCCAAAGAAATCCCAGGGCTGATCTCCTTTAGNTTTGGGATTGGAATGAAAACTGACCTTTTCCAGTCCTGTGGCCACTGCTGAGTTTTCCAAATTTGCTGGCATCTTGAGTGTAGCACTTTCACAGCATCATCTTTCAGGATTTGAAATAGTTCAACTGGAATTCCATCACCTCCACAAGCTTTGTCCATAGTGATGCTTTCTAAGGCCCACTTGACTTCACATTCCAGGATGTCTGGCTCTAGATGAGTGATCACACCATCGTGATTATCTTGGTCATGAAGATCTTTTTTGTACAGTTCTGTGTATTCTTGCCAGCTCTTCTTAATACCTTCTGCTTCTGTTAGGTCCTTACCATTTCTTTCCTTTATCGAGCCCATCTTTGCATGAATTAACAGCTCACAAACAGATATAAAATCCCTTATTAAAACTAGCAAGTGGGTACTCTTTCTATCCCCTTCTGATGTCTATGTCAAAAGCTTTCCCTATCTCTATCATATTTTAATAAAACCTTGCTATACAAAAAAGCTCCAAGTAGCCAAGCCTCATCTCTGACACTGGATTGAAATCCTCTCCTCTGGAGGTCATGAATCCTGGCATAATTCATGGTTTACAGCAGCAACATTTCTTCTTGAGGTCTTGTCCAGGATCTCCAAGAAAAGGTAAGGATGCTTAGAGCTCCATTTTTTTGCTCTCATAGTAAACACATGTTTTGCTGTACTTCACTAACTCTACAGTGTGCCTGTATATGTGAAAACAGTATGAAAGAGATGTGGAATTGTGCATGAAATGAGAGTAGAGCCCTCCTCTGCAGTTTCAAGGTGCTTCATAATGACTGAAGGCAGTCCTAAGGGGAGCCTTGTTGGGGGTTTATACAGGCCTGCCAATGCCAAGATGCAACCAAAGTCCCTGAGAGGGAAGCGGCCAGAAATGGGCAAAGCCTGTGGACAAAACCTTCCTTCTCCATCACCTTTTCCTGGTCTCTTTGACCATTTCAAAATTGTCTGAGGAATTTGAACTAATAACCAAATCTGACAGATCACAGACTTTCAAAGTACTGGCAAGGGACTTGCAACCCATGCTGTTGGTTGTTTTATCATGCATTGCAGACAAGAGCACGTTCAGTACCTAGGTGGAACTCTAACTCCAGGAACTCTATCTCTCAGGCTAAAAGATGCTGTCTTAGCTGCCTGACTCAGGGGCTAGCGACCTGAAAGTGAATCTTTATCATGGCTGTGCCTCTGATGTATGTGGATAGGAGCACTGTTGGTAACCATGTGGTTTTTTAGGACACTGATCAGGAATTCCAGGATTTGGTCAGATTAGAAGTGCAATAGACTTCTTCCTTTGGTAACACTAGCTCTTAGTGGAAGGGGAAGGCAATGGCACCCCACCCCAGTACTCTTGCCTGGAAAATCCAATGGACGGAGTAGCCTGGTGGGCTGCAGTCCATGGGGTCGCTAACAGTTGGACAGACTGAGCGACTTCACTTTCACTTTTCTCTTTCATGCATTGGAGAAGGAAATGGCAACCCACTCCAGTGCTCTTGCCTGGAGAATCCCAGGGATGGGGGAGCCTGGTGGGCTGCCGTCTATGGGGTCACACAGAGTCGGACACGACTGAAGTGACTTAGCAGCAACTTAGCAGCAGCAGCAGCTCTTAGTGGACCAGAGGGGGCTCTCTGGTGGCCTTGGAAGGATTGGCTCTAACAGATCAAAGACAAAAAGTCATTTTTTTTTTTCTCACTGGCTGACCCTTCAACACCTCTTTTGCTATCATGTATACTGGTGTGGTGACACTCAAAAGGGACAACTTTGGCTGCTTTATGTCTGTTCTTTTATGATTTATTGATCTTATTGTGGTCAGGAATATCCTCAGGATTGTGCACAGGCATGCAGGAGATGGATGTTTACCCTGGAGGTCTTAGCTAAAGAGGCATTCTGGAAGACTACTCTGTTACACTCCAAGTGGCACCAGAAGAGGAAGATCAGGCAAAGAGTTAATAGTGAAGAACTGGACATCAATTTGGGATGCCACAAGGTCTACCCCTGGTGCATCTCCACCCTGCCTTCATGGTAGAACAAGGAGGGATGGTAGTGGGACACCTGCATTGGTTAAAAAAAAAAAAAAAAAAAAAAAAAAACAGGTTAACTATGGCCAGGAAAGGAAGCTTAGGTGGAAAACCTGTCTCCACTCCCATATTAGAGCAGGGAGGAACACCTCGGTAGAAAATGGCACTGGATGCTGCTTTTTTTCTCTCCTATGAATGGTAGCCAACAATTCCAGCCTCACTCCTTTGAACCAGATCCTGAAAAAATGGAATAGACTTGATCCCCAGAGCTTAAAGAAGACACACCTGATCTTCCTATGTGATATTACATGGCCACTGTATCCACTGGAGAATGAAGAACAGTGGCCTGTTGGAGGGTCTCTTAATTATAATACTGTCTTACAATTAGACTGGTTCTACAGAAAACAAGGGAAATGGGTAGAAGTAGCATATGTGTTGCCTTTTTTCCTCTCTGTGATACATGCCAGATTTAAGCACTAAGGGTATAGATTTGGGTGTGAAACTTTCAAAACCCTCCTGTCCTCCTACTATTCCTCCATATATGGGGCTTCCCACTGAGCAAACTGAAAGTCAGGGCACTCCTCAGGGGAAGGCTGGGTGAGTCTCCTCAGTAGAAACTGAAACAGAAATTCAACTGCTCCAGTCTCAGTAGAGGTGCAAACTCCTGTCTCAATACAACTTAAGACTACTCTGCTTTCAAATGAAACTCAGATAATTGAAGTAAGGGATGCACAGACAGCTAAAATTAAGGGTGAAATACAGGATGAGATGGGGGACAGAAGACAAAGAGATAAGGAAAAACAGATTTCTCCAATCTATCTCTGGGTTTATATGCAAAGGGAAGTCAGAGAAGCTGAGGAAGAGCCACATAAGCTATTGCCTCTCTATGAAGCACCCACCTGGAAAAAATCAACCTAGAGTATTAATAAGCCCTTTATTATCAAGAAATACAAAGAATCAAGGAATATCTGGGAGAAATTTTGATGAACACATATGTTAGAGCCTTTAAGAGTGTTATTCTTCTTTATGATCTTACTTGGAAGGTGTGATGTGTATGCTAGGTCAGACGCTGACTTCTGACTTAAAGACTCAAGCTTTGGTTCCGGTCAAGATGGCGCAAGAATAGGACGGGGACACCACTTTCTCTCTCACAGATTCATCAAAAGAACATCTCAAGGCTGAGCAAACTCCACAAAACAACTTCTGAATGCGGGCAGAGGACATCAGGCACCCAGAAAAACAGAGCACTGACTTCAAAAGCAGGTAGGGGAAAAAATATAAAAGCCGAAAAAAAGAGAGACAAAGGAGGTGGGGAGGGAGCTCCGTCCCGGGAAGGGAAGCCCGTCCCGGGAAGGGAAGCTTAAGAAGAGAGGTTTCCAAACGCCAGGAAACACTCTCCCTGCCGAGTCTGTGGCGAGCCTTGTAAACACAGAGGGCAACATAACAGGAAGGAAAAATAAATGAACAATTAAAACCAACAGATGACAAGCCCAACAGTAACTCGCCCAGCGGAAAAGCAGCGCAAACGCCTGCGTCCGCCATTACCCAGTGGGGGCAGGGCAGGGAGGCGCGGCAGGCGCGGGCTGCGGTGCTTTCAGAATCGGGCAGGAGCGTCCCGCCGCGCGTAACCAGAATGAACTAACTGCGGCTAGCGAACCAGACTGTGGGATAGCTTCCACGCGNCGGGTGGGCACTTCCCAGCCCCCACGTACCTGCCACATTCTCATGGGGAGGGCTTCCACTCAGTAACATCATTTTTCATCAAGAAGGGGGCTTTTTCAGAGCCTCACGTTTTCGCCTTATCTTTGAAACATCTTAAATGTCAGGAGGAGACTGAAGTCAAAAGCAGCACAGAGATTTCAAAAGGAGGACCATTTTCTGGCGCTGTTTGTTTCTTGTCCCAGCCACTTGGTATGTGGACATCCCTCCTTCCAGGCTGTGTGTGATTCAGGGAGTGGGTGTGTGGGTGAGCATGGTGGGGTGGGGGTGGAGGTCTGGGAGAAAAGACTGGTTGGGCTGCTGAAGACCGCCCCCCCCCTCCCTCGCCGCCACACACACACACAACATTGCTGTGTCCAGGAGTTTAAGAAGGAGAGGCCACACTGTGTCATGGAGAGAAGCCGCCAGGATTACACTCTTTAGCATGGTGCTCAAGGCATTCCATGTGACTCTGGCTGCAGGCCAGAGGTTCCTTCCTCAGTGGTTTCAAGCTCTTTCAAAGAACTGTTCTCTGACACCTCTGATCTTTGTGTATGTTGCTCTCTTTCCCCAGAAGCTCCTTGACTTCCGGTGGCCTGCCTGGCAAACTCTTACTTCTTCCCTTAATACCAGCTCAGATGTCTCCTCCCTGTAGGTCCTGCCCTGACACCAAAGGCAGTTAAAGAACTCCTCACGGATGCTCCACTGGCACATGCTTCTAAGATCGCCCATCAGCGCGTCATCTGGTAAATATCTCTTGGTGCCTGCTTCACATGCTGGAGTCCAGCTCGGTCAAGAAGCTGGTTGCATGGAAAGTTCAACATTGCTGTGTCCAGGAGTTTAAGAAGGAGAGGCCACACTGTGTCACAGAGAAGCCACCAGGATTACACTCTTTAGCATGGTGCTCAAGGCATTCCATGTGGCTCTGGCTGCAGGCCAGAGGTTCCTTCCTCAGTGGTTTCAAGCTCTTTCAAAGAACTGTTCTCTGACACCTCTGATCTTTGTGTATGTTGCTCTCTTTCCCCAGAAGCTCCTTGACTTCCGGTGGCCTGCCTGGCAAACTCTTACTTCTTCCCTTAATACCAGCTCAGATGTCTCCTCCCTGTAGGTCCTGCCCTGACACCAAAGGCAGTTAAAGGACTCCTCACGGATGCACCACTGGCACATGCTTCTAAGATCGCCCATCAGCGCGTCATCTGGTAAATATCTCTTGGTGCCTGCTTCACATGCTGGAGTCCAGCTCGGTCAAGAAGCTGGTTGCATGGAAAGTCACTGGCAGCCAGTGACATATTGGAGCATTTTGAAATGTACTGCCAAATGTTTAATCTTGGAACATTTGGAAAAAATCAGCCATAGGCACATAGAAAACTAAAGATGTAAGAAATAACAATGGAGGAATTATTAACTACAGGAAAAGCAAAAAGCTTCATGAGAAAGGGAAGTCATCAGGGTACATAATCATAATATAAATATTAGCCAGTGAATTATAAGAAACTGTGCTATAATTACATGGAAGGACAGAGCAAGAGGAGAGAAAGGATAGTGTTGTAAGTATGGGCTTGGACCTCAACTGTTAACAAGACGTCAGTGAGAATGTCCAAAACGAATGAATCCAGACACAGTGTTATAACAAATTATTTATGTATAGACATAGTTTTGTTATAAGGAACTGGCTCAAATCATTTTATTTTATTATTATTATTTTTTTACCTTACAATATTGTATTGGTTTGCCATACATCAACATGAATCTGCCATGGGTATAGGGGAATTTTCAAATAGTTAAAAGAGTTATAAGAGGCTCAAGCAGGTAAAGCAAATGGACCTCTCTTCCCTCTTACATTGCCTGTAAGTCTCTTGTGTGCATGCTAAGTCGCTTCAGTTGTGCCTGACCCTGCGATCCCACAGACTAGAGTCTGCCAGGCTCCTTTGTCCATTAGATTCTCCAGGCAAGAATACTGGAGTGGGTTGCCATGCCCTCCTCCAGGGGATCTTCCCAACCCAGGGGTCAAACCTGCATCTCTTACATCTCCTGCATTGACAGGTGGGTTCTTTGTCACCTAGCCAGCGGGGAAAAAGCCCTATAAGCCTCTTAGCAGTGTTACATTTTTAAAACCATTTGCATGTAATATTTTGACTAAAAACTTTTTAAATTTGTTTCAAATCAAATATGAAATTGAGACATGAATATGTTTTATTTGGGGCACTTTTCTGGAATCATGTACGCTTTCCTTTGGAATTCCAGATGGTAAAATCCCTGGTCTATAGGCTCAAATCCATTTGCTGTGATTCAGCTTCACAACTGGAGCTCGTCTGGGCCTAAGAAACCTGAATATTCATGCCTGGGTCTGATGGATGGGTGTGTATGTGCAGGATGGAGGGGGGAGGATTTCTGTCATATCACTGTCATTGGCAACACCGAGTCCTCTTGGGCAGGGGCCCAGGCTGCTAACTGGGAGTTATTCTCCCTTCAGTGTCCAAAACACAGAAAGGAAAGTCTATCAGTAAGTGCTGCTTGGGGAGCTGAGAGGTCAGTTTCCGCATGAGAGGAATCTTATTCTTCCAAACACGGAGACTTCCAATCCGCCAGAAGCAACATCTGCCTCATGCAATTATGGGAGTACAGAATCTGGGCTTTTCATCTCCCCAGGGCCCTGTGCCTTCCCAGCTCGCTCAGACTCCATTAAACCTCGCAGACTGACTCTGGAGAAACAAAAGAGTTCCTTCTGCCTGGAAGAAAACAAGCTCTGCTTCCACTAGACTGAGATGGCCCCTCCATCCAATTAAGCCCATAAGAGAGGTGCACAGCCTCCCACCACCAAAATGCTTCTTCAGTCAGACAGCATCATCTCTCCCACACCAGGCAGTGCAGGAAAGAGGAAGGTGAATCCGAATGAGAGTGGTCCAGCCCCTAATGGGCTTATAGGCAGGATGAAACCAGAGGCGAGCACAAAGAAAGGGCACGTCCTGATGTTACCCAAACGGACCAAAGGCATGGTAAAGGGCTATTACGAGGATTCAGCAGGGCGAGCAAAAGCTTTTGTCTGGAGCATCAGGCCAAGCACAGGGGATGTTCACCTTCTTTCTATTTTCAGAAGGACTGTTCAGTTATATTCCTTTACTGGAGCTTGGAGTTGGATCTTTCTGGAAGGCTGAAGGACGTGGATTGAGGGACAGAAAGAGAGCAAATGGTACCAGAGTGTGGGAATAGCAGGATGATTTCGGGATGGTGGGGGAGTAAGGAGGGATTTGGGAATATGGGTAATTGAATGGGGCTAGAGGTTAGATCACTTCATGGCAAATAGATGGGGAAAAGGTGGAAACAGGGTCAGATTTCATTTTCTTGGGCTCCAAAATCAATGCGGATGGTGACTGCAGCCATGAAATTAAAAGACACTTGCTCCTTGGAAGAAGTCAAACCTAGACAGTATTTCAAAAGCAGAGACAGCACTTTGCCAACAAAGATCTATATAGTCAAAGCTATGGTTTTTCCAGTAGTCATGTATGGATGTGAGAGTTGGACTATAAAGAAAGCTGAGTGCCCAAGAATTGATGCTTTTGAACTGCGGTGCTGGAGAAGACTCTGGAGAGTCACTTGGACTGCAAGGTGATCAAACCAGTCCATCCTAAAGGAAATCAGTCCTGAATATTCATTGGAAGGACTGATGTTGAAGCTGAAGCTCCAGTATTTTGGCCACCTGATGCGAAGACGGGAAAAATTGAGTGGGAGAGGAGAAGGGGGTGGCAAAGGATGAGATGGTTGGATGGCATCACCGACTCAACGGAACGAGTTTGAGCAAACTCAGGGAGATAGTGGTGGACAGTGAAGCCTGGCATGCTGTAGTTCATGGGGTCGCAAAGAGTTAGACACGACTTAGCGGCTGAACAACAAGAGGTTAGGTGGATTAGAATGACAGACTGGGCCCCAGTTCATGGGTCTTGGGTGCCAAGCTGAGGAATTTAGGCTTCATTTGCTGAACACGGGATCCATTGCCTGGCCAGGTGGCAACTATTAATATTTACAAAACTAGGCAATAAGCACTTTTCCATGTAGCAGCTTTTCTAATGCTTATGGCATCCGGTCCCATCACTTCATGGGAAATAGATGAGGAAACAGTATCAGACTCTATTTTTGGGGCTCGAAAATCACTGCAGATGGTGACTGTAGCCATGAAATTAGAAGACGCTTACTACTTGGAAGAAAAGTTATGACCAACCTAGATAGCATATTCAAAAGCAGAGACATTACTTTGCCGACTAAGGTCCGCCTAGTCAAGGCTATGGTTTTTCCTGTGGTCATGTATGGATGTGAGAGTTGGACTGTGAAGAAAGCTGAGCGCCGAACAATTGATGCTTTTGAACTGTGGTGTTGGAGAAGACTCTTGAGAGTCCCTTGGACTGCAAGGAGATCCAACCAGTCCATTCTGAAGATCAACCCTGGGATTTCTTTGGAAGGAATGATGCTAAAGCTGAAACTCCAGTACTTTGGCCACCTCATGCGAAGAGTTGACTCATTGGAAAAGACCCTGATGCTGGGAGGGATTGGGGGCAGGAGGAGAAGGGGACGACTGAGGATGAGATGGCTGGATGGCATCACGGACTCGATGGATGTGAGTCTGAGTGAACTC
>SJYX01015949.1:77853-90387 GCA_006410675.1 Oreotragus oreotragus
AAGAATTGATGCTTTTGAACTGTGGTGTTGGAGAAGACTCTTGAGAGTCCATCGGACTGCAAGGAGATCCAACCAGTCCATTCTGAAGATCAACCCTGGGATTTCTTTGGAAGGAATGATGCTAAAGCTGAAACTCCAGTACTTTGGCCACCTCATGCGAAGAGTTGACTCATTGGAGAAGACTCTGATGCTGGGAGGGATTGGGGGCAGGAGGAGAAGGGGATGACCGAGGATGAGATGGCTGGATGGCATCATGGACTCAATGGACGTGAGTCTGAGTGAACTCTGGGAGATGGTGATGGACAGGGAGGCCTGGCGTGCTGCAATTCATGGAGTTGCAAAGAGTCAGACACGACTGAGTGATTGAACTGAAAGGAACTAATGAAGTGTGTATTATTGTGCCCATTTTATAGATACAGAAACTGAGACCAGCAGGGAGAGGGAAAAAGCCAGATTAGATGAGGTTCCTGCAGAGGTATCTCTGGGAAAAGCCTAGGATTCTTCCCCTAGAAATTTGTCTCTATGCTCCCATGCTTCATATGCATCTCGGCCCCAGAAGTATCCTCCCGCTTGCTAAAGTGGCCCGAAGTGGGGCCCAATCTCTCATTCTAATCCGTCTAACTTCTAGCATCATCCAACTACCTGTATTTCTAAATCTAAATCCTGCCCTCGCCACCTCCCCTCTGTTTTGTTTCACAGAATTCACTTGCATCTCGGCCCCAGAAGTATCCTCCCACTTGCTAAAGTGGCCCGAAGTGGGGCCCAATCTCTCATTCTAATCCGTCTAACTTCTAGCATCATCCAACTACCTGTATTTCTAAATCTAAATCCTGCCCTCGCCACCTCCCCTCTGTTTTGTTTCACAGAATTCACTACTGCCCAACTTTAAATATTTATTTGTCTCTGATCTGTGTCCTCCATGAAAATGCGAGGTCTCTGAGGGCAGTGGTCCTTGTCTGTTTTGTTTTCTTCTGGATAGAGCCTAGAACAGTGCCAGGCACACAGTAGGAACTCAATAAATGTCAAATGAATGAATATGTCATCAGTAGACAAAGTCCAAATGGCCTGGGCTCCTGCTGGCTGCAGATACTAGAGGGTGCCCGACGGCAGGCTGACTGGCTGAAGGACCCAAGAGAGCCCCATACTTTGTGATCTAGGTCTTGGGCAGAAGTTCTCTGTAAAGTGAGAGTCCTGGGCTAGATGGCTTTGGTTATAGGCAGACAGGGTGATACAAGTGAGGGTCTGGGCCCGACTGCCTGGGCTGAGTCCTGGTCAGGACTCCTGCTAGTGGGTGGCTTTGGGCAAGTTCTCCAAATTCTATGAGACTCAGTTTGCTCATCTGCAAAATGGGTGTAATAATAGTAGTCGCATCCTAGAGGACTGCTGTGTGTTTTGGGGATCACATCAGATAACGTCAGTGAAGAACTCAATTCGGTTCCTGAAATAGGATGACACCTTTGGAAATAGAGGAAGCGTTTTGACCCATTTATTCAATAGCATCTTCTGTGAAACTTCTGGATGAAGGACATATGCGCCAAGGACGACAGGTGAACTGGCTACTCCTGTCCTCACCGAGGGGAAAGGAAGGACCAAGCGGTGTGCTCGGGGGTCTCACATATGATAACACACTCCTAATGCCTCCCCAGGTTCAAATCATGTCCAAGATCACTGGCCAGATAGCTCTGGGCAGGGTTTCCCCTTTGAGTCTCCATTTTACAATCTGTAAAATGGGATGATGATAGAACCTACTTCCCGGGTTGAGGCAAATTTAAGTGAGATGATGTGGATGAAGCCCACAGCTCGGCACAGGGAAAACATTTTGCAAATTCTGGCCTTTCTACTCCACTGTGTGAGTGCAGGACCATCCTGAGCCTCCCAGTGGGGGGCCTGAGGTTCAGAGGCACCAGGTACAAGGCAGTCGAGCAAATCAAACGTCAGGATGGGACTGAGCTGCCATCTTGGAGGCTCAGCCCCCAGGAGCCTCCTCGGACCACCCCTGTAAGGCTTACCCCCATCCCAGGGTGATGGTGGGGTCCGCAGGAGGTGACTCAGGACCTATTTCCAAGNGTTCAGAGGCACCAGGTACAAGGCAGTCGAGCAAATCAAACGTCAGGATGGGACTGAGCTGCCATCTTGGAGGCTCAGCCCCCAGGAGCCTCCTCGGACCACCCCTGTAAGGCTTACCCCCATCCCAGGGTGATGGTGGGGTCCGCAGGAGGTGACTCAGGACCTATTTCCAAGACACAGTGGCTGCTACATGGTGGAAGTGATGGAGGTGGGCCTGGTAGCCAGGAGCTGAGGGTACCAACCTCCTCAGCAGTTGTGCAAACCAGAGTCGGGCACTGAATCATCCTGAGACTTGTTCTCCCCATCTGAGAAATGGGTCTAATGATGGCACTGCCCCAGGGAGGATGAGCCATTGCACACAGAGCTCTGGAGGCTGCAGGTGATGTGATCCCTTTGCACGCCTGTATTGCAATGTGCAGATCACAAGGCATTTCAGATCCACCTTCTTCTTGTCTTTCCAACAGCCTCGTGAGACAGAGATGATGATGAAATGGCCAAACTCCTGGAGGTGATGAGGGTGCACCAGTGTTGTTCAGAAGGATTTGTTGAAGAGAACATGTTATAGACCAGCCAGACAGTAAGAGCTGGCTGTGGGTAGGGAGCATTTTTTATAAATATTTCTGTTTAGCCGGGTTCTGTCTGAGACAGGCCAAGGCCAAAACAGCAGGGATTTTAGCAACCTGTCTTCAAACCCCAGCTTCACAGCTCATTACTTGTGTGATCTTGAGCACATCTGTACAGCTCTCTCTCCCTCAGTGTTCTCATCTGTGAAATGGGGATGATACAGACCGTACCTAATCTGTAGGGTTATTTTATGGATTTCCTGAATTAACAGGGAAAACAAACCCATAGCAAACGTGAACTTTTGGAGCTTGGAGCCCAGGTCTGATGATGCAGTGATCTTGCTCTCTGCCTGATCTTTGCTGAATTGTTCCCTCCAAGGCATACCAGCCTGGCTCCAAGTGAAGTTGCTCAGTCATGTCCGACTCTTTGCTACCCCATGGACTGTAGCCTACCAGGCTCCTCCATCCATGGAATTTTCCAGGCAAGAGTACTGGAGTGGGTTGCCATTTTCTCCTCCAGAGGATCTTCCTGACCCAGGAATTGAACCCAGGTCTCCCGCATTGCAGGCAGACACTACCATCTGAGAAGCCTGACTGCTGGGGCCACGTAAACCACAGGGCATGAACCTTATGACCAAGCAAACCTCCAGAGCTGCCCATCTCTCCCTTCATGGGGCTCAGGGAATTCTCTCTCCCCTCCAACACCCACTCCAGGCCACCTACTCAGAGGGCAGCTGGGCTAATTGTTTTTCCCTGCAGCTGTCTTGAAGACAGAATAGCAAAGTTAAGGCAAGCTTCAGAAACTGTCTTTAAAATTCCACATGACATGGCTTCAAGACCAATTAAATTTATCTTTGTATCCCTTCAACCATCCTTGCTTGCAGACTGAGATACCAGCCGAACTGGCTGGGGGCTGTGGCGCCCAGGGTCACATGTCACCCAGAGCATTAACCATCACACAGAAGCCAGAGCAGACAGGAGCCCTGCGGTGACGTCTATAAAGGCCCCTCCTTTTAGACACGAAGACCTCGTGGTGAGGAGAGGGGACCGCACAAAGCCAGTGCAGTGCTCCGTGGCCTGCCGCTTGCCCACACCCATCACATCTGTCTTTAAAATTCCACATGACATGGCTTCAAGACCAATTAAATTTATCTTTGTATCCCTTCAACCATCCTTGCTTGCAGACTGAGATACCAGCCGAACTGGCTGGGGGCTGTGGCGCCCAGGGTCACATGTCACCCAGAGCATTAACCATCACACAGAAGCCAGAGCAGACAGGAGCCCTGCGGTGACGTCTATAAAGGCCCCTCCTTTTAGACACGAAGACCTCGTGGTGAGGAGAGGGGACCGCACAAAGCCAGTGCAGTGCTCCGTGGCCTGCCGCTTGCCCACACCCATCACAGCAGATAAGCCTGGGGGGGTGTGTTCTCAGGAGCAAAGAAGCATTAGAAAATTCATGAACTGGGGCATTCATCCTTCCAACGTCAAGAAAAGTTTGTGCATTCCCTCGACATTTAGGGAGCAACTCGGTGTCACAGACCCCACCGTCAGATCTATGATGATACAAAGAGCGAAGACTTCAGACCTCAGTTCTTGGGAAAGACCACCACATGGACAACCACTCGATTCCCCAGCAGACCCAGCCAACTTCCTAAGAGAGGAGTAGCTTTTGCAGAAGACTGAGGTGTGTGCGTGCTCAGGCACGTCCCATTCTTTTTGACCACATGGACTGTAGCCTGCCAGGCTCCTCTGTCCATGGGATTCTCCAGGCAAGAATACCAGAGCAGCTTGCCATTTCATCCTCCCGGGGATCTTCCCAACCCAGGGATCAAACCCGCATCTCCTGTGTCTCTGGCCTTGGCAGGTGGGTTCTTTACTACTGAGTCACTTGAGAAGCCTGAAGACTGATGTGGGAACAGCTAACTCTAGTGTCTCACAGGAGAGAGGTGATGCGGTGAGGGCATCCCGCATATAGCCTGCACGAAGCAAATCCAAATGGAGCTAATTAGGGAGCGAGTCCCAAGAACTGTGTATCACTGCGTCTAATTTTCACTACTCAAGTGAGCTGTGCACACTTATCCCCATTTTACTAACAAAGATACACAGAGGCTAAAGAACAATTCTTTTTCCTATTGTTGGAGAGGGAGACTGAACGGGACCCAGGAAGCTAATGGGACCCACACTGCCCCACTGGAAAGCTTGAATTATCTAAAAGAGAAAATTCAGAGCTCAGAAGGTTGTCTGAAGGGGACTGGGCCTCACCCTGTGAGGAACTCTGAAGTGGCAGGAAGGATGAAGATGTGATAGTCTCTAATTTTCTTTTTCCCTAGTTTCCATCAAAGGAAATTCATCCTGCGGCTGCTCCCAGCCCACCAGAACATTTTCCCCTGCGACAGAAAACATCTGAGCTATGCCTTCTTCACTTCGAAGAGAAAAGGTGTGATTTCTCAGCTACTGGAGACACGAAGAGTCTCATCAGGTGAAAATGCTGTTGGACTGTTTGCAACTACTTTAACGTGGATGGATACGTGTCTTCTCATATTTTGATAAGAATCAAATTCTCCTTTCTCCCTGGGCTTGGATGAAGTACAGAGAGTCCCAGAGGAAAAGCTTATAGCGAAGAAGCGCTGTCGTGCACTTCTCTTGACAGGACAGCCTGCCTGACTGCCCGGCTTCCTGTGGCAGGACTCTAAGCTTTGCGGCGCCTCCCCCTGCTCCCCATCTGCTCTGCAGGTCCTGCAGCACAGAGGTCATGGCTTCAAAGCCAGGGACTCGGGCTCCTACCAGCCTCTCCCGCCTTCTCGCTGTAGCTATTTGGGGTCATTATTAAACCTCTCTGAGACTGAACCTTTAATCTTTAACATAGAAAGTAATAATATCTATTTTCAGGAACTATTACATGAGTTAAATGAGATCTTGGCTGACATCTATTTAGCATCGGTTCCAGGTCCTGTTTCAAAGCGCTTGACATCTATTTCCCTCTTTAAGCCTTGCAAAGCCCTCATGAACCAGGTGTCATTGTAATTTCATGGAATAGGTAAGGCAATGGCTAAGAGAGGTTCCAAAACTTATTCAAAGTTCCAAAGCTGTGTGTGGTGGGACTGGAAGGCGGACTCAGGCAGCCTGACACCAGAATTAGAGCTACAGGGGGGCACTCTGTGCCCCGCCTTCTGGAGTTCATTCTGCTGTGATAGAGTCATATTTTCTCTCCTCTTTTTAATCTTTCGTGGATTTCCAGTATAAGGTCCTTAGTATTTTGTAGATTAACAATAATTATTGTGATGAAATCACAGTCATTAATACTAGCTCTGCATATAATGTGCCAAGAAAGAGCTAAGGTCCTTAAGCAAACATGGAATATTTACCAAGGTTGGTTGCAAGCCAGCCACAGAATAACCTTAACATGTTCCCCATAGGAGAAATGTAAGGGTTACTTTCTACTTACACAACAAAATAAAAATCGCAGTGAGTGACAAGGACAAAGACACATCTACTGGGAACTGAAAACATGATTCCAATTAATTGTCTGGAGTATGGAATCAAAATGAAAAATTATGTAGAAACAGCAACATTGAGAAAGTGACATACTAAAATTTTTCAGAATATTGGCAGACTTGTGTTCAAAGAAACAAACATATGAATAAGAATGGACCAAAGCAGAAATCAATAAAACTGGAAAGCAATAAAATGGATACCAGAGTTTAGCCTTGCAAATAAAATCAGATGCAACCTTTTGAAAATGTTATCTGAAAGAGTGAGAGCAACAATCAAACAAACAAAATTCAATCCAAAGAGAAGATATAAAGAATAGGCATAAGGATATTAATTAAAACATAGTTGTATGTGGGGCTCCCTGGTGGCTCAGCGGTAAGCAATCTGCCTGCCAGTGCAGGAGACACAGGTTCAGTCCCTGATCCAGGAGGATCCCACACATTCAGTTCAGTTCAGTTCAGTCGCTCAGTCATGTCCGACTCTTTGCGACCCCATGAACNTGCACTGGAGTAGAGAACCCTTTGATTCAAGTTTTTTTTTAAGCCAAACTCAAGTTTGGATGGAAGTTTCCTCCTTTTAAGTTTTATGTACTGAGGCTGTATATGGCGGGGGCGGGGGGTGGAATTCTATCTTCTGATAAACTATACTTCGTTTTATAAAAAAGCATTTAATCACAACATTGTAAAGCAATTTTCCTCCAATTAAAAAATAAATTTAAAAGAGGCGTTTAGCAGAGTCAATAGCAAATGTTTTAGGCAAGTGTAGAACAGCCAGTCACTAAAACATCCGTGGACATTTGCCACCAGAATTGAACAGATGATCATGAGAAGAACAGATACAGGAGTAATGCTGGCAATACTGGCCACAGTGTTTGACCCATACAATGCAATAGTTGTAAGAACAAGTGAATGTAGGCAGCTGATATGGAAATTTATATAGTTTTAGAACTATCAAGCTGGGCTAGATCAGAGTGTACTGACAAAAAAAAAAAAAAAAAAGACAAAGTCTAACTTACTTAAAACTGATCAAAGATTCTTTTCTTGTATGTATCATGCTATATCTTGCGTACATCACACCGCTAGAACCCAACAAAAATGCCCTGAGTAGCAATTGAAGAATAATTCAGACTGACGGAGTAACCACCGTCTCAAATGTTATCACGTGCTGTGCCAAAGGGAAAGATCTCTAGAGGGCCTCACATCAGTAATTACATCCTCCACCCAGAAGAAATACAACATCTCCCCTCAGGACTTACCGTCCAGAGAAAATGACATGGTGCCGTCAACCACCAGGAGGCCTGGAAATGCAAGTCCACTGTGAGCCTCAAAGTCAGGGAGCCCAGAGGATTCACTAAAACACTGAGGATGACCACTGCTTTGTATCAGTAAGTAAGCTCCACCCACATGGCAAGCAGGAGGGCCTCTGGCTGTTCACGGTTCCTCCTGCGCCTTCTCAGTTACCTCATCGTGTCGGACTCTATGAGACCATATGGACTGCAGCCCACCAGGCTCCTCTGTCCATGGGATTCTCTAGGCAGGAGTACTGGAGTGGGTAACCATGCCCTCCCTGCAGGCGATCTTCCTGACCCAGGGATCTAACCCGGGTCTCCTGCATAGCAGGCAGATTCTTTACTGCTGAGCCACCAGGAAAGCCCCGATTCACAGTTATGTCCTACCAATTTAGCAATAGTATCAGAAAAAGAAAATATTTCCTGGTATGTCTGCCCCAAATAGAGGTCTTATATAAGACTATACATCTTCAGTTCGGTTCAGTTCAGTCAGTCAGTTGTGTCCGACTCTTTGCGACCCCATGGACTGCAGCACGCCAGGCCTCCCTGTCCATCACCAGCTCCTGGAGTTTACTCAGACTCATGTCCATTGAGTCAGCGATGCCATCCAACCATCTCATCCTCTGTCGTCCCCTTCTCCTGCTTTCAATCTTTCCCAGGATCAGGGTCTTTTCCAATGAGTCAGTTCTTCACATCAGGTGGCCAAAGTAGGAGCTTCAGCTTCAGCATCAGTCCTTCCAATGAATATTCAGGACTTATTTCCTTCAGCATGGACTGGTTGGATCTCCTTGCTGTCCAAGGGACTCTCAAGAGTCTTCTCCAATACCACAGTTCAAAAGCATCGGTTCTTCAGCACTCAGCTTTGTTTATAGTCCAACTCTCACATCCATGTATGACTACTGGAAAAACCATAGCCTTGACTAGACAGACCTTTGTTGTTAAAGTAATGTCTCTGCTTTTTAATATGCTGTCTAAGTTGGTCATGACTTTTCTTCCAAGAAGCAAGCGTCTTTTAATTTCATGGCTGCAGTCACCATCTGCAGTGATTTTGGAGCCCCCCAAAATTAAAGTCTCTCACTGTTTCCATTGTTTCCCCATCTATTTGCCATGAAGTGATGGGACAGGATGGCATGATCTTAGTTTTCTGAATGTTGAGTTTCAAGCCAACTTTTTCACTCTCCTCTTTGACTTTCATCAAGAGGCTCTTTAGTTCTTTTTCACTTTCTGCCATGAGGGTGGTGTCATATGCATATCTGAGGCTATTGATATTTTTCCCGCCAGTCTTGATTCCAGCTTGTGCTTCATCTAGCCCAGCATTTCTCATGATGTACTCTGCAAATAAGTTAAGTAAGCAAGGTGACAATATACAGCCTTGACGTACTCCTTTCCCAATTTGGAATCAGTCTGTTGTTCCATGTCCACTTCTAACTGTTGCTTCTTGACCTGCATACAGATTTCTCAGGAGGCAGGTCAGGTGATCACTGAGGAAGGCTTTCTTGTCTTTCCTTGCTATTCTTTGGAACTCTACATTCAAATGGGTAAATCTTTCCTTATACATCTTAAGACTATACAAAGCTTCTGTCAAGAATCTATCCCATTCAGACTATGGAAATAGTATGGAGGTTCCTTAAAAAGAATCACTGAGGAAGGCTTTCTTGTCTTTCCTTGCTATTCTTTGGAACTCTACATTCAAATGGGTAAATCTTTCCTTATACATCTTAAGACTATACAAAGCTTCTGTCAAGAGTCTATCCCATTCAGACTATGGAAATAGTATGGAGGTTCCTTAAAAAGCTAAAAATAGAGCTACCATATGACCATGCAATTCTGCTCCTGGGCACATATTTGGATAAAAACATTTTCCAAAAGAATACATGCACCCAAGCGTTCACTGCAGCACGGTTTATGCAAGTCAAGTCAGGGAAGCAACCTAAATGCCCATCAACAGAGAAACGGATCGAGACGAGGCGGTTCATGTATACAGTGGAATATTGCTCAGTCATTGGAAAGAATGAAATAGTGTCATCTGGAGCAACATCAGCGGACCTAGAGATCGTCACACTGAGTGAAGTCAGTCAGACAGAGAAGGAGGAATATCACGTGACATCCCTTACCTGTGAGCTCCCCGATGGCTCAGCAGTAAAGAATCTACCTGCAATACAAGAAACACAGGAGTTGCGGGTTCATCCCCTGAGTTGGGAAGACCTCCTGGAGTCAGAAATAGCAACCCTCTGCAGTGTTCCCACCTGGGAAATCCCGGGACAGAAGAAACCGATGGCTACCGTCGCTAGAGGGGCAGCGCACTGGGCACGACAGAGCCTGCACTCGTGGAGCCCAGAAAGAAATGGTACAGATGAGCTCATCTACAGAGGCAGACTCACAGACTCAGAGAAAGAGTGTGCAGCTGTCAGGGAGAGCCTGGCTGGAGGGGAGTCTGGGGGAGAGTGGATACAAGTGTATGTATGGCTGTGTCCCTTTGCTGTTTAGCTGAAACTATCACAACATTGCGAATCAGCTATACTCCAACAACAAATAAAGCTTGTTTCATTTTTTCAGAGTCTAACCTCTTCGGACACACCTCAGGCACATGGCCATCCTGTTCTAGGGTGTTTCGTCAATCACATGGCTCATCTCCCATCACAAAGTGGGGCGTAAGACCCAGGCTGGCCAACCAGAGCTGCCCACTCGAGACCCTAGTGATTCCATCTGAGACGGTGACAAGAACCAAGCGAACAGAGTCAGAACCGTTCGTACAACCTTCCCGCCACCGCCGGGCAGGCACTGCTGCTTCTCTCTCACCGGTAAAGACACATCTCCTTATCCACAAAGATGACGCGGTTCTTGAAATGACGGCACCGCTCTTTGACTCATGGAAATCCTGTCTGAACGTGAAACCAAACCCGCTGAATGTAAAGCTTGCAAAACAAAACCTGCATTTTTTTTATTTTGAAACTGTTTAATTGAATGAAATGTCAAAAAACACAAAAGTTAAGGGCATTAACTACATTCTCCTGAAACTTCCCATAAATGCTCGATTCCTGATGAAGTCCTTCAACACATTATCGTGGAGATTTTACTTGACTACCTCCAGCCACAGAGAACACATATGAGACAGACAATTTTACATTCAGAAATTAAATTTTTCCTGAAATTTGTCTCCTTCAAGCTTTCATACTATATCTATCTTATCTTCTGAAGTCATACAAATTAATCTTTTGCACCACTGCTCTTCAAATATGTGAAGAAATTGATTATGTTCTAATTTCCACTTACTTCAAAATTTCTTCACATAAAGTGGAGAAAGAGATGTAATCTTGATGACACTGATTAAGCCATTACATCTAATACATCTGAAATAAGATCTGTCCTTGGTCTTTTCATTTAAGTGATCCATTTACATTTCTCCTGCTTCCAATACAATATTGTAAAGTAAAATAAATAATAATAAATAAACTTAAAAAAAAAACACAGACGCCTCCCATTACTGTTCACTGAAGAAATATTTCTTTGATTTATATAAGTTCAGATATAAATGCACTCCTCAGAAACACTTTGATCATTCCTATGGAGTTGTTGACTTTTAAAAGAATATTACATATTTTCAGTTATTAGGAACAGACATATTTGGTCACTTTTTCTCAATTATCTCTGATAACAGAACCCTTACCGATGGCAGTAACAACTTTGCCTTTTTCAGAAATTTCAGTTCTTATATAACCTAAGCCTATAAATTACAAAATATTTTCTTCTAGAAAAATAAATTCTAATAGGACATAATGTATTCCCCTAGAACCTTTACCTTTAGAAAGGAGCTATGTCATACACAACATCCCAAACAGTTCACAGAACTGCCATCTAACTCTTTTGAGACCTGAGTCAATGAGGAAATCTTTTTTTTTTTAACATACTTGATTTATGCTCGAGAATGCCAATAAGTTCTAGTTTATCAGAACCAGTTATAATATGCAATTAACATTATAAATGTGGGAGATCAAATGAGGTTTCCAGGGACAATGTAATTTTTTAGTCCCTTTCAATGTCGGATACAGTAATTAATATTAATAATTAAGATCTACTGATTATTTATAAATANTTTTTTTTTTAACATACTTGATTTATGCTCGAGAATGCCAATAAGTTCTAGTTTATCAGAACCAGTTATAATATGCAATTAACATTATAAATGTGGGAGATCAAATGAGGTTTCCAGGGACAATGTAATTTTTTAGTCCCTTTCAATGTCGGATACAGTAATTAATATTAATAATTAAGATCTACTGATTATTTATAAATAATTGGTATTGGTTGTCTGTTAACCACTTATTTCCGTGCCTTTAACTAGAATCTCAAATTTCTTCTCTGTTACAGATTGCAGATCATGTTACTGCTAATCACAGTTCTCAGCATGTTTCAGGATGTGCACTCCGTAATCAGAGTACCTGAGTATAGATCCAGGATCCATTACTCACTCGTTACCCATCCTGCTGCGCTAGTACACTGTTCTGGGCCTCTGCTTTCTCTTCTACAAAACGAAATGAATAGCAGCCTACTCCTAGACAGTGGGGGCACACAAAGCAGCACACAGCAGCATCTGGAACAAAGTGTGCACACAGGGATCAATCTAGTGTGACTTCCTGCAGCTCTCAGTACGAGGACACGTTCAGAAAGTCCTTATCATACCTATGCCTGCTTTCCAAATTACCCACCAGGATGACTTCCACCAAAGTGTTAAAATTTCCCTGGAAAAACTACAACTAACATCACGGGAGTCATGACTTAGAGATCTTCAGAGATTTTAAGAGGCTGTAGATTGTAAAGGGTGCAATAAAAAATGCCACCAGATACGAAGTTAGCCTTAGGGAGTCCATCAGCTCCTTGAACATGCTAACCACCCTCTTTCTGTTTATCCCTCCCCACTTCCCATCTAACCCTCTCCAGCTCCCTCCATAGAGTCCAGAGTTTTATGAATCACAATGCATCTGGTAAACGAGGAAGCCCTTGGGAGGCTACACATATTTCTTTCCTTAATTAAATTAACTAATGTTTCGCTGGGTGGACTGGGGGCCTGCTGCTGCATGCAGGTTTCTCCACTTGCAGCAAGCAGGGGCTACTCATGGCAGGGGC
>SJYX01015949.1:93976-117476 GCA_006410675.1 Oreotragus oreotragus
AAGTCCCATAATTTTCTTATAGTGCCAGTATTGACTTTATTATAATGTTACTTGCATGTACAGAAAAATATTAGTAGAAACTATAATATTTATAACTATTGATTTCATTCAACAATAAGACAAAATTGAAACTCAAAAAGTTACTAGACCAATAAAAATGTAACTAATTAGCAACAGTAATTTAACATAAATGATGTTGTTTGG
This sequence comes from Oreotragus oreotragus, assembly GCA_006410675.1. Taxonomy (NCBI): domain Eukaryota; kingdom Metazoa; phylum Chordata; class Mammalia; order Artiodactyla; family Bovidae; genus Oreotragus; species Oreotragus oreotragus. Next base: position 94,181 of record SJYX01015949.1, read on the forward strand.
CTGAAGGTAATCCAGAAGTCACAGCCTAAAGTCGCTACTAACTGCTATGGTAGAGACAAAATTTTGAGTTCTATTACTTTCTGCTTTGCTGCATTTTCATTTTGTCAGCTCGCTTTTAACTTTTTCTTTTATATTGGCATATAGCCGATGAACAATGCTGCGATAGTTTCGGGTGGACAGCAAAGGGACTCGGCCATACATACACAGGTTTTCATTGTTCCCCAAACTCTCCTCCCATCCAGGCTGCCACATGAGACTGTCGGCTCTCTTCTCTAATGGAAGAACTGGGAACTCCTTATTGAAATGATCTTCAGGGAAGGCATCTGACCTTCACTTGGTTTTTGTTCAGTTCACTTTTACTTGTTAGAACCTGACAGCTGATGCAGTGCTGCTCAGTGCCAAACAGCCAACACGCCAGGCACTGAAACGTCTAAGCAATATCCTATTGTAAGAGACACTCTCAGATGCAAGAGAGAAAATCTTACATTTCACTTTATTATAGCCAAAATAAAAATGGTAATATTTCTGCAGAGAATTGTGAAAATATGTTACACAAATTCCCAGACCCCACTGGGAGAAGTAGGTCACTTTGAAGTAGGGAGACAAAGGTGTCCTAGTTTGCCGAGGTCTCTCCCAGTTTTTATAAATAACTTTGGAGGATTCCACAGATGAGCATCAGCTCCTCCGGTCACTTTTTGACTAGGTCACCCTGCTCCTGATTTGCTTCTGTCTGTGACTCTTGGATCTCCAGTTTTCTCTCCCAGCACTTCCTGGGGAGTGCAAATGATAAACAATCTGTCTGCAATGCAGGAAACCTGAGTTTGATCCATGGGGAAGGGAACGGCAACCCACTCCAGCATTCTGGCCTGGAGAATCCCATGGACAGGGGAGCCTGGTGGGCTACAGTCCATGGGGTTGCAGAGTCGGATGCGACTGGACAGTTAACTAACACTTTCACTCCCAGTTTTCACACTGAAAGTCCCACATCCTGGGAACTTCCAGGGCAAATCAAGAGGGCCAGGCGCCCTCCTTTGGAGCATGGAGCACTTGATGTGTTAAAGAAAGCCTGTGTTTGTTCCATAGTAGGAGACAGGTGAGAATAAAGTGTGCCTGGATGTTACCAGCAGGCTCCTTCTTACTCAGCACCTGCTTTTCATAACAATCTAGTTAACCCCAGACTTCTCTACCCTTGTCCTGGAAGCAAGAACTTAGCCCTCCCCTGGCAAGGAAGCAAAGCTTATAAATAACTTCACAGTATTCCACAGACGAGCATCAGCCCCCCGGTTACTTTTGGAGCAGGTCACCCTACCACCTGGTTTCTTTCCATCCGCAACTTTGGGATCTCCAGGTTTCTTCGCTTTAGCCTGAGTGCTTGCACTCAGGGGAGGGAGGTTTTCTTGCACCTCAACTCAGTGGGGCTTGTGTTCAGGCTCCAGACAGCCCCCCACAAAGAACAACAGGCCCATGTATTCTATGAATATAGATTCAAAAATCATCAACACAATATTGTAAGTCAAACCTAGAAACATTTCAAAATGATTATTATAAGCCAGGACCAAGAATGATTTGTCCCCAGGATGCAAAATTGGTTCAATATCCAAAAATCAACTGATGTAATACACTATATTAATAGAAAATCCTAGAGACTCTGCTATGTGTTTTTTTAATTTTATGTAAAATAATTAACTTAGAATAAAAGAGTTCAGTGAGTTTAAAGGACATAAAATCAACACATTAAATCTCTTGTCTTTTTTTATACAACAGCAATTAGCAAATTGAAATAGAGATTAAGAAAACAATTATTTAGTCTCAAAAACAACTAAAGAATACAATAAAATAAATGTAAAATTTTTACTCTGTAAACAACAAAAAACTTTTGAAAGAAATTAGAGAGGATGTAAATAAATGGGGAGACATCAGTGTTAAGTCATTAACAGTGTCAAGATGGCAATATATCCCATAATTGTCTATAGAGAAAATAACACTTTAAGTGAAAAGTAACAATTCAATTGACTAATGATAGGTTAAAAAAAAAAAAAAAAAGAAAGAAACAAAACAGAAATAGAAGAAGCCAGGACAGAAAGCAGAGGACACCGGCCTTGCTTTTCTAGGGCTGCTATAACAAATAACCACAAACTTGCAGCCTTAAAGAACAGAAAGAGGAAGCAGTGGAAACCACGGTCTTATTTTGTAGTTGTTCTGTAGTTAGAAGTCGCACAGGTCCTATTGGGCTAAAATTAAAGTGCTGTTCTCCAGGGCTGCACTCCTTCCTGGACCGCTAGTTTAGAGTCTGGTTCCTGGTTTTCTCCAGCTTTCAGAGGCTGTTCACATACCTTGTCTCGTGGCCCCTTTCCTCTGTTTCCAAAGCCTTGCTGCTTTTCTCTGACTGTTTACCCACAGCTAGACTACAACTGATCCAGCACTCTTGCCTGGAGAATCCCATGGACGGAGGAGCCTGCTGGGCTGCAGTCCAAGGGGTCGCTGGGAGTCAGGCATGACTGAGTGACTTCACCTTCACTTTTTACTTTTGTGCATTGGAGAAGGAAATGGCAGCCCACTCCAGTGTTCTTGCCTGGAGAATCCCAGGGATGGGGGAGCCTGGTGGGCTGCCGTCTATGGGGTCGCACAGAGTCAGACACGACTGAAGTGACTTAGCAGCAGCAGCAGGGGCCTACAACTGAAAAAGAAAGACCCTCTGCTTTTAAGAGCACGTGATTAAAGTGACTGCACCTGGATAATCCAGGGTTCCCTGTCCACCTCAAGGTCCTTAATTACAATTAAGTTGCAAAGTTGTATGTAACGGAACCCATTCTTAGGTTCTAGGCATTAGAATGCAGACAACTTTGGAAGGAAAATCAAAACAGAGCTGGCATTGCTAACAGAGTCCTCCAAAGTGGAGGCAGGAGGCCACTGAGGAAGGCTGACTCCCGCACGTTTCACACGGATGGAATCTGACTCCTTACTGTCCTAACAAAGGCATCCAGAAGGTCTCCAGAAGCTCAGACCCTTTACCATCAAATTACTTGTGATTCCTTGTGTGTGTTAGTCGCTCAGTCGTGCCCGACTCTTTGCGACCCCATGGACTGCAGCCCACCAGGTTCCTCTGTCCATGAGATTTTCCAGGCAAGGATACTGGAGTGGGTTGCCACTTCCTTCTCCAGGGGATCTTCCCAACCCAGGGATCGAATCCGGGTCTCCTGCACTGCAGGCAGATTCTTTACCGACTGAGCTACAAGGAAAGGGACAGCTATTTCCCGACTTGCATCAGAGTCAATCACAATTCCTGTTGGGCAACTTGAACAACCTTGTGATTTTTTTTCTCTTTATGAGACCCTGGTTCTTTCTCTTCTTTACAACATTGTTTCACCTGAATCTGTGTCTCCCAAAGAGCTGTTCTTAAGACTCCCAACACAGCTGTTTGTTCTTTGCAGCCTTGATACCAAGTATTGTCTGACATACCTTTGAGGGGCTATTCTTCTGCCTGCCACAACAGTGGAACACCAATTTTAAAGTTCTGAGAAAAAAGGACTGTCAATCCATCCCATAATTCTACAAGCAGCAAAAAAAAAAAAAAAATCTCTGGCAGTAAGGTAAAAAAGAAAAACTGTATAGACTAAAAAGAAAGATATAAAATTCTATTTATAGATAGTACACTCGAGTACATAAAAAATCACATGAAAGCTACAAAAAAGATCTTTTAAGTTTTCAGAAGATAAAAGATTGATGTAGAGAAGAAAGAAAGAAAGTGAAGTTGCTCAGTCATGTCTGACTCTCTGTGACCCCACGGACTGTAGCCCACCAGGCTCCTCCATCCATGGAATTTTCCAGGCAAGAATACTGGAGTGGATGGCCATTTCCTTCCCCAAGGGATCTTCCCAACCCAGGGATCGAGCCCAGGTCTTCTGCATTGCAGGCAGACACTTTACTGTCTGAACCACCAGGGAAGTCCAATATAGATATGATACCGGGAAACCAATCACATATCTATGTATCATCAATGAATAATCTGAAATTGAAAAAAGTTTAACGTATAATTTATTATAGGTACAAAAAATGGGATTCACACTGAAAGGTTAACAAAATGTATGCCATTTCTGTGCTAAAAATTATAAAACCCTGATGAAAGAAAAATAAAACCTAAATTAAGTAGGAAATATCCCATATGCATACATTGGAAGGCTCAAGATCAACTATTTCCAAATTGATCTAGAGATGTAATAATATCCTAATCAAAATGCCAGAAGGATTTTTGTAGATATTGACTAGCTGATTCTACAATAAATGGGGAAGCCAAAACAATTTTGAAAATGAAGAAAAATGTTAGAAAATGTAACACTTCTTTATATCAGTGCTTACTATTAGCTACACAGCTCAAAACTGTAGCTGGCAAGACACATAAGCAAATGGAACAGATTAGAGAATCCAGAAATAAACCCATGAAAAGAGTCAATTAATTTTTATCAGAGGTAGACAGCCAATTCAGCAGAGAAAGAACAGTCTTTCAACAAACAATGCTGAAAAAATTGGGTATCTATATGTATCATACTTAACACAAAAATAAACTCAAAATGAATCACAGATCTAAATATAAGACATAAAACTAAAAAAATATAGCAAAAAGAGAAAAATCTTTCTGACTTTGGATCAGGAGAATGTTCTTACATATAGCCGTGAAAACACAATCCACAAAAGAAAAATCATCAACGAGACTTCTTCCAAATTAAAAATTTTTGATCTGTGAGCGATATGGTTAAAAGAAAGAAAAGACAAGCTGCAAGCAGGGAGAACACTGCTGCAAATCTGAAAAAAGGCTCGTGTGCAGAATACACTTTAAAATTCTCAAAACTTAGTTAGAAATCATATAAAGAGGGCAAAACAGTTAACACAACTGCGCCAGGCAAGATATACAGATGGAAAATAAACACATGAAAAGATGCTCAACACGGTTACTCAAGAGATCAATTTCCCCTGCCAGTTCAACGATGCTTTTCTCTACCTGTTGGTTCTGTGGCAGAAAAAGCCTCCTGTGCACAGAGGGACAGTTCTAGATTTCAGTCATGGGAACTATAACTACACTCAGTTCAGTCACTCAGTCGTGTCCAACTCTTTGCAAAATCACATGGACTGCAGCATGTCAGGCTTCCCTGTCCATCACCAAATCCCGGAGTTTACTCAAACTCATGTCCATTGCATCGGTGAAGCCATCCAACCATCTCATCCTCTGTCATCCCCTTCTCCTCCCGCCTTCAATCTTTCCCAGCATCAGGGTCTTTTCCAATGAGTCAGTTCTTTGCATCAGGTGGCCAAAGTATTGGAGTTTCAGCTTCAGCATCAGTCCTTCCAATGCATATTCAGGACNTGTGTGTGTGTGTGTTCCAATTTTCTCTCTTCTTATTTAGTTTAAGAATCTTGATAAAAGGATCTTGCTGCTGCTTCTGCTAAGTCACTTCAGTCGTGTCCGACTCTGTGCGACCCCAGAGATAGCAGTCCACCAGGCTCCCCCGTCCCTGGGATTCTCCAGGCAAGAACACTGGAGTGGGTTGCCATTTCCTTCTCCAATGCATGAAAGAGAAAAGTGAAAGTGAAGTCGCTCAGTCTGTCCGACTGTTAGCGACCCCATGGACTGCAGCCCACCAGGCTCCTCCGTCCATTAGATTTTCCAGGCAAGAGTACTGGGGTGGGGTGCCATTGCCTTCCCCGAGTAGGGTTGACAAATAGCCAAAAAACAAATGAAGCATAGCCTTAGCACTCCAGATGCATAGAAATCCAGTATGAGGGATTCAATACATACATGATGTGTTAATTATAAGGATTATAATTAATTATAAGGATATAGAAGTGATAATGTCAGAGGAACAGTGTACATGAGTTCAAAATAGAAGGTTAATTTTATTTCTTGGTTTAAGGAAACCCACCTTTGGGGAGGTTTTCTCTGAGAAGAAAGAACCTTTGCAGATAGAAAATGGCCTATGGGTTAAGACATCCATGAGGCAGAAATATTGATTTAAAAGCCATTTGCTTTGAATTACTATTTAAAACTACAAATATATAAAATCAGCCATGGAAAGAATATGAAGATAAAAGATACTTATGCTTGACCTTGGAATATATGAGAATTTATTTGTTGGGGCCTCAGGATTAGATGATTGAGTAAAGGACTCTAAAAGATAATTAAGGTAATGTCTTATTACAAAAGTGAAAGTTTCAGAGAGAATTTCAACTGATGAGCCCAACTTAGTGCCCTTATCAGAAAGCAGTGTTCCCAGTGCGCAGTAGGAGCTAGTCCTAAACAATACCGGCTACTCACGAGAGATGTCCTGGATCTTCAAAACTTCTTCCCAAGTTGCTGGAGGTTTAGAAAGATTATTCACTTTACTGAACTACAGTTAATTTACAATGTTGTGTTAGTTTCAAGTATACATCAAAGTGAGTCAGTTATTCACACACATATATATAAGGTATATACACATATACTTTTTTCAGATTTTTTCCTTATAGGTTATTGCAAGATATTAAGCAGAGTTCCCTGTGCTATACAGCAGGTCCATGCTGATTATCTGTTTTATGTGTATGAGTGTATATTTGCTAATCTCAAACTCTTGATTCACGCCACCCCCTACTTTTCCCGTTGGTAACTGTAAATTTCTTTTCTATGTTGGTGAGTCTTTCTGTCTTGTAAATGAGTTCACCTGTATCATTTTTTAGATCTCACATTTAAGCAAAAGCATATACTTGTCTTTCCCTTTGTGACTTCCTCCACTCAGTATGGCAGTCTCCAGGTCCGTGCGTGCTGAGCAAATGGTGTTGGTTCACCCTTTCTAGCGGCTGAGCCATGCTCCGCTGTGTGCACCGCGCCTTCATCGATTCCTCTGAGGACGGGCATGCGGGCTGCTTCTGTGTCTCGGCTATTGGGAACAGCCCCGCACTGCTGCTTGCCTCACACTCCTCGGTGCCGACTGCCCCCAGGCTTCCAGTTCCGTTTCCATTGTGGCCCTGCATCCATGCTTTCCAGTTCAGGGTGCTTGCACATTCCAGCCTCCGCACACCAGTTAACGCAGCGTTTGGTGCACACACAGGCCACCGATTCTACATCATTTTTAGAGACTTTTAAAACAACGAAGCGATTCTGTAAACTACTACTACTTCTAAGGCTCGCTTACCAGCAATGAGGACTAAAGTTTTCTTTCAGCAAGTTTTCCAAAGCAGCCATCTGTGAGGCAGTGCTGAACAGCATGAGGCATAGGTCAGATTCTCTGCTCCGTTTCAATTTCTCTTCTTACTCTTTACTTCTGTGAAATGTGAAACTTCAAATTTACACATGTCATCATCATTGGCAGCAGTAACCCAAACATGGGCCTAGAACTATGGAGAGATGTCTTCATATTATAATACCTTAAGAGCCCCGTCAGATGCTAAGTTAGTAAGTACACTACTCCCCAAAATAGGAAAATTAGTAAGTATACTACACTCCAAAATAGGAAAGTTAGAAAGTGTACCACACCCCAAAATAGGAAAGATAGTATCAGTTCAGTTCAGTGGCTCAGTCATGTCCGACTCTGCGACCCCATGAATCGCAGCACGCCAGGCCTCCCTGTCCATCACCAACTCCTGGAGTTCACTCAGACTCACGTCCATCAAGTCCGTGACGCCATCCAGCCATCTCATCCTCTGTTGTCCCCTTCTCCTCCTGCCCCCAATCCCTCCCGGCATCAGAGTCTTTTCCAATGAGTCAACTCTTCGCATGAGGTGGCCAAAGTACTGCAGTTTCAGTTTTAGCATCATTCCTTCCAAAGAAATCCCAGGGCTGATCTCCTTCAGAATGGACTGGTTGGATCTCCTTGCAGTCCAACGGACTCTCAAGAGTCTTCTCCAACACCACAGTTCAAAAGCATCAATTCTTCAGTGCCCAGCCTTCTTCACAGTCCAACTCTCACATCCATACATGACCACTGGAAAAACCATAGCCTTGACTAGACGGACCTTAGTCAGCAAAGTAATGTCTCTACTTTTGAATATGCTACACCCCAAAATAGGAAAGTTGCCTATTTCTACTTGTGAAATAATGGAGATTGGTCTCCTAAATTTGTGTTTTGATTGCATTTGGCTTTAGAATATTTTTATTCTTTTATAACTGTAATGTAATGCAAGCTTGTGATATTGTTTGAAAAGATGTCCAATATGTCAGTGTTGCTTCTTCAGTGAAAAAATGAAAATCACAAAATATAAAAGAGTGTCAGTTTTTTAAAATCAAACAGTCTTGGTTGTGCTATCACAGTTTGCTCTTCATTACAAAGTCTAGTATTTTATCAAGACTTCTAAAAACTGACATTAAAGAACACAACCATGGTTTTACTGGCATTACCACTGTTATGAAATTTAAAAAAAATTATCCCTCATTTAAAAACCTCATGTGTGCTCTTTGTCTCTCCAAGTTGAAGTATGCATATATCCACATTTGGCTTCACATTAAAATTATTAAAATATGCCCATTTCCTTCAAGGCAAATTCAAGATCAGAATAAGTATTTTCATTGCCAGCTGTTTTCTGTAGACCAGCTGGTCTACGGATGGGCATCCACCCATAGGTGGGCATCATCTGCCTTTATTTATAGTAACACCCATCTCCTCCGCACACACTGGTTTTATAAACAGCAGTGCTCTTTATGGGTTTCCCTGGTGGCTCAGAGGGTAAAAAGCTGCAGTGTAGGAGACCTGGGTTCAATCCCTATGTCAGGAAGATCCCCTGGAAAAGGGAGTGGCTACCCACTCCAGTATCCTTGCCTGGAGACTTCCATGGACAGAAGAACTTGGTGGGCTGCAGCCCACGGGGTGGCAAAGAGTCGGACACGACTGAGCGACTAACACCTTCAGTTTCACTTATTCACTGCTCCCTGAACAGGCTTCTAATTTGCAACAAAACTAAAAAAAAAAAATCTCATTAACTCCAAGAAACACAGGGTTTCACTGAAAAAGAGAACAAAAGTCATCATCGAGAGCCTGAAATGGACCCACGTGACCCGCGGCTCTGGTCTTATCCTCCGCTGCTGTTCCCCAGGTCAGTCGTGCCTGACTATTTGAGACCCCACGGACTGCAGCACGTCAAGCTTTCCTGTGCTTCCCTGTCTCCTGGAGCTTGCTCAAACTCATATCCAGAGTCAGTGATGCCATCCAACCATCTCATCCTCTGTCGTCCCCTTCTCCTCCCACCTTCAATCTGTCCCAGCATCAGGGTCTTTTCCAATAAGTCAGTTCTTTGCATCAGGTGGCCAAAGCATTGGAGTTTCAGCTTCAGCATGAGTCCTTCCAATGAATTTCAGGGTTGATTTCTTTTAGGATGGACTGGTTCGGTCTCCTTGCAGTCCAAGGGACTCTCAAGAGTCTTCTCCAGCAACCTAGTTTTGAAAGCATCAATTCTTTGGCACTCAGCTTTCTTTACAGTCCAACTCTCGCATCTGTACCTGACTACTGGGAAAACCACAGCTTTGACTAGATGGACCTTAGTCATCGCCTGTGACTACCTGCTAACACACAGACAAGAGTAACCGTGCTCCCATGCTGGCCGCGCCTTATATTACGCAACAGCTAACAGCACCATTTGACTCGGAAATTTTCCCATTCCTCTTCTACTTTTACTTTGCGCATGATATTGTATGATTTACCTCTAGTCTGGGTTTATTATCTTCCCCTCATTTGATGGAGTTTTTACCTGAGGTGTTGTGAAGGGTCACAGTTTTGACTATGCTATCATGGTTTGCCACTTTCTCCATATCAAGTGACTAAGTTCATTAATTTCATACTAAAATGGATGATTTTTTTCCTTTGGGGAAAAGAATCAATTGTTTTCATTTAAAAATGTGTTTTATTTATAAATTATGTTAAATACTCTGCTCATTGTCTTTCTGCAACTGACTAATAAGTTCTCATACAAAGAACAATTGTTACCGGGCTAATAAAATGTAATATCCACATGCTCATTATCATATTTCTTATTGATAGCCCATATTCACCAGGAAAATAAATTCATCTTCAGTAACTCCTCGTGGTCCGTCCAATATATAGCTAGATCCACTTTCTCAATGCTGTAACTTTCCTTTTCTTTCCTATCTTTCCTTGATTCTTACCTGTGGTTCCTAACACAAGCCTTGGATCCTCCTAATATTTCTCTGACTCTGAGGTTCACATAGTGTCTCTTACCATTTTGAAATCCTTCCCTGGACCCAGAGCTTTGCTGATGATGGCAAGAAGCCTAGAGCTCCTCAGGGGGAGATACGATAGCCTGGCCAGCCTGCAGGGACCCCCCAGTAAGGACAGTGTGTCAATCAGCTTCATCTGTATTCAAGGCTTTGCTGCAGTATTTAGAGATTACTTTTCACCCATATTAAGTCCAGGCTGGGTGTAATGGCAGCATTCCAACTAGTGAAGTAACTGCTACTTGCTAATTCTCTCAGGATATCTTTCCTGCACGTGTGAGTCCACTTGAATTATGTGAAAACCCTTCCTCTATGCTGAGACCCTAGCTATGCCCAGTCTGTTTTCCATCCTTCACAGTTCATGAGATTTTTAAAATTATAAAACAATAAGTGAATGTGCATCATGAAAAAAATACCAAAGATTTGCATAATGCTTCAAAGAGTGAAGCTAATGTCTATACATTTAAAGAGATGATTGCTGGTGAGCTTCCTGTGCCCTCCCTCATGTTGATACACCTATATCCTATCTGAAAAAAATGACAAAATTTCACTATACTTTCTTTTCTTTGGACATTTCCCTTTATTTTGATTATTTTGATATATTTACCCTTTAAGTCAACATCTTTTCCCTGGGAGTTGTTTTTAATTTACTTAAAGGCCCAAGGGCAGAATAATCAATAGAAGCTTCAACTGAAACAGCCGTCAGGAAAATGAGTCAGACAATGTTTCCAAGTGGGTCTACTTCATCACCTGTCTTGATCGAATGGGCCAATTAGTTGATTGAAGGGTTAATCAATTTGCTGAATTAAATTATTTTATCACATGGATGGGCCAGGCAAGTACCCAAATGAGCTACGGGCAGGGGAAGGGGGAACTATGGCCACTGGAAAAGGAAGCTCTCATCCAAAGGCGAACTCCCTAGCCCTCCTGTGAAACCTGGAGACTAGCTCTGCCATAAATTTTGTTTATCAAAGTCACATGGGACTTCTGGGGTGGTCCGGGGGCTGGTTTGCTCCCTGGTCAGTGAACTGGATCCCACACGCTGCAGCCAAGTGTTCCCAGGCGGCAGCTAAAGACCCTGCACGTGGCCGTGACAACAGAAGACCCAGCATGCCACAGCAGAGACCCAGCTCAGCCTAATAAGTAGATAAATGTAGTTTTTAAAAGTCAGAACTCTGATTTTTAAGCAAAGTACTCAAACATTAAGTCGTCAATAAACTTGCAATTTCTAAAGTCCCGATACTGTTCAGAGAATAAAGGACTTACCAGTTAGATGTGCCTATCCAGCCAACTCTTTCTGACCTCACCTTTAGACTCGGGACAAGGGGCAACTGCATGGCTCTGCCAGTGCACAGCGTGAACACATGTTTTCAGCAACGCCTGCCTCCACAGACACACAGGAAGCGCCATCATGAACAATATGCCTTGGAGGAGGAGGAGAAGATACACATACACATGTGCATACACACGTGTGCGTGTGAATGGGCGTGTGCAATCCTTCCCTAGCCTTAGCTTGGACTGAGAGTGAACAATCGTGCTCCCACAGAGTGAACCTGGCTCTTCCTGCACAATCAACAAACCTTCCAAAACCTCTTCACGCTTCACAGGATTCATACAGTGTATCACTATTTCCAAAACACCTGGCACCATCTTTACCTCTGTGACACACGGGTTTATTTTCTTTTGTTTTTATTTTTTAAATTGTGGTATAGTTGATTTACAAGGTTGTATCAATTACTACTGTACAGCAAATTGATTCAGCTACATATACATTCATCTTCTAAATATTCTTTTCCATTATGGTTTATCACAGGATATTGAATATGGTTCCCTGTGCTAGTTTTTTCTCCATCCTGTATATAACAGCTTACCCCTCCCCAGCCCCCTTTTGCTTGGCAACTGCAACTATTCTCTGACCAAGATTCTCTTTCTGTTTCATGGAAAGACTCACTTGTGTCCTATTTTAGGTTCCACATTTAAGCGCTATCAGATGGCTTTCGAGTCTCTCTGACTTACTTCTCTTACTATGATCATCTCTAGTTGCATCCACATTGCAGCAAATGGCATCATTTCATTCTTTTTATTTGCTGTTCAGTCACTAAGTTACGTCCAACTCCTTGAGACCCCATGAACTGCACCACATCAGGCTTCCCTGCCTTCATTTTCTCTCAGAGTTTACTCAGACTCATGTCCATTGAGTCAGCGATGCCATCCAGGTATCTCATTCTCTGTCACCCCCTTCTCCTCTTTCCCTCAATCTTTCCCAGCATCAGGGCCTTTTCCAAAGAGTCAGCTTTTTGCATCAGGTCCTTCCAGTGAATACTCAGGTTTCACATCCATACATGACTACTGGAAAAACCATAGCTTTGACTAAACAGACCTTTGCTGGCTAAGCAATATCTCTGCTTTTTAATATACTGTCTAGATTTGTCATAGTTTTTTCTTCCATGGAGCAGGCATCTTGGATCATATCAATCATATTAAGTTAATATCAACTGACATCAATTAATATCAATCATATTAAAAGCTAAAAGAATTCATGAGATCACCTTGTGTTGACTGAAAAGCAAAGAGGTTCAAAGAGTGAGCTTAATGATGACACTAAGAAGACGATAAAATGGAAGGGGGAGTGAGAAGGATCAGCAAAAGAGAAGGAAGAAATATGCAGCGAGATAGAAAGAACACTGAGAGCTGGCGGGTGGCTAGAAGACCGAACAGAGAGGGCACTGCAAGGATGGAATCAGCTGGATCACATGGCACTGAAACGTGAAGAAGGGTGAGGACCAGACACACACCACTGTGTGCAGAACAGGTAACTGATGAGAGCGTCCTGCACAGCACAGGGACCCCGCTCAGGGCTCTGTGGTGACCCATGAGAAGGGAATCCCAAGTGAGGGGCTACGCGTAGACTCAGAGCTGGTTCACGTTGCTGCACAGCAGAGACTAACACAGCATTGTTACTCAAATATGCTCCAGTAGATAAAGTGAAAGAAAGTGAGAGCGGCCCAGTCGTGCCCGACTCCTTGCGACCCCATGGACTATACAGGCCAGAATAATGGAGTGGGTAGCCTTTCTCTTCTCCAGGGGATCGTCCCAACCCAGGGATCGAATTCAGGCAGATTGTTTAGCAGCTGAGCCACCAGGGAAGCCCCCCGAAATAAATAAGTAATAAACTCAACCATCTCATCCTCTGTCGTCCCCTTCTCCTCCCACCTTCAATCTGTCCCAGCATCAGGGTCTTTTCCAATAAGTCAGTTCTTTGCATCAGGTGGCCAAAGCATTGGAGTTTCAGCTTCAGCATGAGTCCTTCCAATGAATTTCAGGGTTGATTTCTTTTAGGATGGACTGGTTCGGTCTCCTTGCAGTCCAAGGGACTCTCAAGAGTCTTCTCCAGCAACCTAGTTTTGAAAGCATCAATTCTTTGGCACTCAGCTTTCTTTACAGTCCAACTCTCGCATCTGTACCTGACTACTGGGAAAACCACAGCTTTGACTAGATGGACCTTAGTCATCGCCTGTGACTACCTGCTAACACACAGACAAGAGTAACCGTGCTCCCATGCTGGCCGCGCCTTATATTACGCAACAGCTAACAGCACCATTTGACTCGGAAATTTTCCCATTCCTCTTCTACTTTTACTTTGCGCATGATATTGTATGATTTACCTCTAGTCTGGGTTTATTATCTTCCCCTCATTTGATGGAGTTTTTACCTGAGGTGTTGTGAAGGGTCACAGTTTTGACTATGCTATCATGGTTTGCCACTTTCTCCATATCAAGTGACTAAGTTCATTAATTTCATACTAAAATGGATGATTTTTTTCCTTTGGGGAAAAGAATCAATTGTTTTCATTTAAAAATGTGTTTTATTTATAAATTATGTTAAATACTCTGCTCATTGTCTTTCTGCAACTGACTAATAAGTTCTCATACAAAGAACAATTGTTACCAGGCTAATAAAATGTAATATCCACATGCTCATTATCATATTTCTTATTGATAGCCCATATTCACCAGGAAAATAAATTCATCTTCAGTAACTCCTCGTGGTCCGTCCAATATATAGCTAGATCCACTTTCTCAATGCTGTAACTTTCCTTTTCTTTCCTATCTTTCCTTGATTCTTACCTGTGGTTCCTAACACAAGCCTTGGATCCTCCTAATATTTCTCTGACCCTGAGGTTCACATAGTGTCTCTTACCATTTTGAAATCCTTCCCTGGACCCAGAGCTTTGCTGATGATGGCAAGAAGCCTAGAGCTCCTCAGGGGGAGATACGATAGCCTGGCCAGCCTGCAGGGACCCCCCAGTAAGGACAGTGTGTCAATCAGCTTCATCTGTATTCAAGGNTTCACATAGTGTCTCTTACCATTTTGAAATCCTTCCCTGGACCCAGAGCTTTGCTGATGATGGCAAGAAGCCTAGAGCTCCTCAGGGGGAGATACGATAGCCTGGCCAGCCTGCAGGGACCCCCCAGTAAGGACAGTGTGTCAATCAGCTTCATCTGTATTCAAGGCTTTGCTGCAGTATTTAGAGATTACTTTTCACCCATATTAAGTCCAGGCTGGGTGTAATGGCAGCATTCCAACTAGTGAAGTAACTGCTACTTGCTAATTCTCTCAGGATATCTTTCCTGCACGTGTGAGTCCACTTGAATTATGTGAAAACCCTTCCTCTATGCTGAGACCCTAGCTATGCCCAGTCTGTTTTCCATCCTTCACAGTTCATGAGATTTTTAAAATTATAAAACAATAAGTGAATGTGCATCATGAAAAAAATACCAAAGATTTGCATAATGCTTCAAAGAGTGAAGCTAATGTCTATACATTTAAAGAGATGATTGCTGGTGAGCTTCCTGTGCCCTCCCTCATGTTGATACACCTATATCCTATCTGAAAAAAATGACAAAATTTCACTATACTTTCTTTTCTTTGGACATTTCCCTTTATTTTGATTATTTTGATATATTTACCCTTTAAGTCAACATCTTTTCCCTGGGAGTTGTTTTTAATTTACTTAAAGGCCCAAGGGCAGAATAATCAATAGAAGCTTCAACTGAAACAGCCGTCAGGAAAATGAGTCAGACAATGTTTCCAAGTGGGTCTACTTCATCACCTGTCTTGATCGAATGGGCCAATTAGTTGATTGAAGGGTTAATCAATTTGCTGAATTAAATTATTTTATCACATGGATGGGCCAGGCAAGTACCCAAATGAGCTACGGGCAGGGGAAGGGGGAACTATGGCCACTGGAAAAGGAAGCTCTCATCCAAAGGCGAACTCCCTAGCCCTCCTGTGAAACCTGGAGACTAGCTCTGCCATAAATTTTGTTTATCAAAGTCACATGGGACTTCTGGGGTGGTCCGGGGGCTGGTTTGCTCCCTGGTCAGTGAACTGGATCCCACACGCTGCAGCCAAGTGTTCCCAGGCGGCAGCTAAAGACCCTGCACGTGGCCGTGACAACAGAAGACCCAGCATGCCACAGCAGAGACCCAGCTCAGCCTAATAAGTAGATAAATGTAGTTTTTAAAAGTCAGAACTCTGATTTTTAAGCAAAGTACTCAAACATTAAGTCGTCAATAAACTTGCAATTTCTAAAGTCCCGATACTGTTCAGAGAATAAAGGACTTACCAGTTAGATGTGCCTATCCAGCCAACTCTTTCTGACCTCACCTTTAGACTCGGGACAAGGGGCAACTGCATGGCTCTGCCAGTGCACAGCGTGAACACATGTTTTCAGCAACGCCTGCCTCCACAGACACACAGGAAGCGCCATCATGAACAATATGCCTTGGAGGAGGAGGAGAAGATACACATACACATGTGCATACACACGTGTGCGTGTGAATGGGCGTGTGCAATCCTTCCCTAGCCTTAGCTTGGACTGAGAGTGAACAATCGTGCTCCCACAGAGTGAACCTGGCTCTTCCTGCACAATCAACAAACCTTCCAAAACCTCTTCACGCTTCACAGGATTCATACAGTGTATCACTATTTCCAAAACACCTGGCACCATCTTTACCTCTGTGACACACGGGTTTATTTTCTTTTGTTTTTATTTTTTAAATTGTGGTATAGTTGATTTACAAGGTTGTATCAATTACTACTGTACAGCAAATTGATTCAGCTACATATACATTCATCTTCTAAATATTCTTTTCCATTATGGTTTATCACAGGATATTGAATATGGTTCCCTGTGCTAGTTTTTTCTCCATCCTGTATATAACAGCTTACCCCTCCCCAGCCCCCTTTTGCTTGGCAACTGCAACTATTCTCTGACCAAGATTCTCTTTCTGTTTCATGGAAAGACTCACTTGTGTCCTATTTTAGGTTCCACATTTAAGCGCTATCAGATGGCTTTCGAGTCTCTCTGACTTACTTCTCTTACTATGATCATCTCTAGTTGCATCCACATTGCAGCAAATGGCATCATTTCATTCTTTTTATTTGCTGTTCAGTCACTAAGTTACGTCCAACTCCTTGAGACCCCATGAACTGCACCACATCAGGCTTCCCTGCCTTCATTTTCTCTCAGAGTTTACTCAGACTCATGTCCATTGAGTCAGCGATGCCATCCAGGTATCTCATTCTCTGTCACCCCCTTCTCCTCTTTCCCTCAATCTTTCCCAGCATCAGGGCCTTTTCCAAAGAGTCAGCTTTTTGCATCAGGTCCTTCCAGTGAATACTCAGGTTTCACATCCATACATGACTACTGGAAAAACCATAGCTTTGACTAAACAGACCTTTGCTGGCTAAGCAATATCTCTGCTTTTTAATATACTGTCTAGATTTGTCATAGTTTTTTCTTCCATGGAGCAGGCATCTTGGATCATATCAATCATATTAAGTTAATATCAACTGACATCAATTAATATCAATCATATTAAAAGCTAAAAGAATTCATGAGATCACCTTGTGTTGACTGAAAAGCAAAGAGGTTCAAAGAGTGAGCTTAATGATGACACTAAGAAGACGATAAAATGGAAGGGGGAGTGAGAAGGATCAGCAAAAGAGAAGGAAGAAATATGCAGCGAGATAGAAAGAACACTGAGAGCTGGCGGGTGGCTAGAAGACCGAACAGAGAGGGCACTGCAAGGATGGAATCAGCTGGATCACATGGCACTGAAACGTGAAGAAGGGTGAGGACCAGACACACACCACTGTGTGCAGAACAGGTAACTGATGAGAGCGTCCTGCACAGCACAGGGACCCCGCTCAGGGCTCTGTGGTGACCCATGAGAAGGGAATCCCAAGTGAGGGGCTACGCGTAGACTCAGAGCTGGTTCACGTTGCTGCACAGCAGAGACTAACACAGCATTGTTACTCAAATATGCTCCAGTAGATAAAGTGAAAGAAAGTGAGAGCGGCCCAGTCGTGCCCGACTCCTTGCGACCCCATGGACTATACAGGCCAGAATAATGGAGTGGGTAGCCTTTCTCTTCTCCAGGGGATCGTCCCAACCCAGGGATCGAATTCAGGCAGATTGTTTAGCAGCTGAGCCACCAGGGAAGCCCCCCGAAATAAATAAGTAATAAACGAAAGGTAAGAAACAAGAGCCAGCCCTTGGATTGAAAAGTATTACAGTCACTAGGGATTTAGATGAGAGCTTTTCGGAAAAGGTGGTGAAGACTAAAATCTGTTTGGCTTTAGTTTAAAAGAGAATTAGAAAATTTAGACCACACTTTGATGACAGATTTCAACTTTGTCATTACAGCTTCGTTACTACACAAACTCCTTGAGATATACAACAGGGTAAACCACAGAGATTTGGGGTAACAACAGCTATTAGTGGCATGAATACTGTGTATCATTTAGGGACTTGAATTAGCTTTAGTCCCTCCTGTGACTGTATTAGCTGCAAGGAGGGCAGTCAATAACCACCACTTACTTTAATGAAATTAACTATAACCTGATTTTTTCCTAAAAGTAGCAGGAAATTGCTCTATAATCCAAATGTATCTTAGGTAACAGTAGGAGAAAATTAGTACATGATGTTCTCTTTGGTAACTTGAAGCCAATGAAAGCTTGTTATCCTTATGAAGTATATAGTGTGTGAAGCAATGATACATTGACATACAGTAGTTTTCCCCTTTAAAAGTCCCCAAATGTCAAAGTTCACTGCTCTTGAAGTGCCATGGAGGGTAAAATAGGGATACCCAGAGATACAAAATTTCTTATTTCATTGAGAACATCAGAGATGCTATCACTGCTTCCTGTCAAATGCTCAAATTCTTTGGGGGCATACAGAAGAGAACAGTGAGCTTCTTATGAGTCTGCCTCCTGAGGGTCTTTATCTCTTCAAAGAGTCACTGGCTTGGTAAAGAAAGGAATCCCTGAAACCCCTAAGAAGAGAGAGTACTACACAAATGACGATTTCTATCATGAACATCCGTGTCTTTCCTGTGATGTTTCCATAAAACCAAATTTGAGGATAAACCCTCTAATCATAAGAATATCTGAGGCCCATGGAGAAGCAAATGGCAACCCACTGCAGTATCCTTGCCTGGCAACACTCCATGGACAGAGAAGCCTGATGGGCTACACTCCATGGGGTCACAAAAGAGTCAGACACGACTTAGAGACCAACAACCACTTAAGCCCATAGCATGCCGTCCCCATCCCCAAGAAGAGATACAGAAGGAAATGTTTCTGAAGGAACTTCAGAAATACTCTTAAATATAAAATCTTCCTAAAGGCGGGAGAACCCTAATTATACACCAAGTACGGTGCTATTCAGGACTTCCCTGATGGCTCCGTGGCGCCAGCCAAGGCTTCAACAGGACGCTCTGCCCCCCGGGGACATTTGGCAACAACTGGAGATGACTTTGTTTACCACAGCTGAGAAGGGGTGCTACTGGCTTCTGGGGGTGGAACCAGAGATTCTTCTCCACCTCCTACGATGCACAGGACAACCCCCTACAACCGAGAATGAGCCAACCCAAAGGTCTACCGTGCTGAAGTTGACAAGCTCTGCTCTGTGAAATCCCATCTAAATTCTAGACTCCATGCCATTAGCAACAAATTCACATCTCTGTGCCTGATGAGTTTCAGACATATGAGACAGCAGTCTCACATGGTCCAACTCATGCACATTTCAAGAATAACATGAGAGGAAAAAAGCATGCTCCAAATTACGGAATACAAGCTCCTATTCTTTTCTTTCTTTCTTTCTTGTTTTACCACTCTAAATTCATCTTCTCTCATTTTTTAAGTGGAGGATAATCGCTTTACAACGTTGTGTTGGTTTGTGCCGCACAGCAACATGAATCAGCCTTATACGCCTCCCGCCCCCTCCACCGCCCTCCCCTCGCATGCACCGATTCTTAAGAGGAAACGTGAAGGCAACAGGCAGCTTAGATGTCTTTTCCTGAGCTGTGTGGAATTCCTGTTAATCACTACACAGAGATGCGTAAAATCACCCCTTCACACAAAGCATCTTCTAACAAAAACAAAGTCATGATGGAATCCAACAGAATCTTGACTTCCCATCACATTATTGAGGAAACTGGGATGCAACCTACAAGCACCTAGGCTTTCATACTAATGAAAGCATTTGCAATTTGTTTTTAAAAGTGGCTGAATTTTTGTTGGCTTTCCATGCCAATTAACTGAGTAGGCCTGGGTTCTTCCCTTAATATCCGCTCAAACGCCACAGGGCTACTTCCCTTCTGTTACACTGCAGTTATGTCAGCTTTCACGGTGGCAAGAATAGAGAAGAGCTTCCACAGGGGAATTTCTCCTTTCTCTTCAATAATGCGAAGTGGGCGGCTGATTAAGGTAATTAAAGCCTTTATTAGGACAACCCAGTACAGGTTTGTTCTTCTTCCAAGACACAAGAATTCGATTCAATTAAAAAGAAAAACCACTCACACAAAGTCTATTCCTGGCTTTTCCTTATATTGCTGATGTTTGGAAATACCAAGTAGAGATATTTTCTGTTTCTAAGAATATGTAAGAATTTCTTGATTTTTTTTCTTTTAATGTAGAAAACTGTTCAATTTGTCTTCACAAGGATGTCTGTTTCCAAGGAGAAAATGTATTAGTCTGCACTTACATCTACATAACTGTGTTCCAGTCACTGCACGTCAGTAGGTGGCCCAGCTAGCATCAGCGCTGCATTTTAGAGCTGTCCAGAAACTCGGAGGCAGCAAGTTGAAACACCAAGCAAACGGCAGGAACGCAGACGCTGACGGGGCAGGCCGAGGGCCTCCTGAGTCCACACTGTCCATACAACTAACACTTATTTCTCACAAGAATTTTTGTTCATCTCACAAAATGCTAAACGCATGCCATTTCATTTAGAGTCATTTAATCTCTAACATTTTAATACAAATGGCTTTAAAAATAAAAAAGGAACAAAGTAATTACATTTAATTTCATGGTTTAGATTCCTAAAAGCCATCATATTCTCTTGGGTAATTGAAGACTTCCATTAAATCGAAGGGAGAAAAAAAAAAGTGAAACTTTTATCCTTCTCTTGGAACAAAAACACGAAGAATTTATGTTACCATTCCATTTAATATTTACTAAGAAAGAGGTCTGTGGCGATTTTGTTGCCTAGAAATGTAGACATTGTTCAAAATAGAAGTTGCTCCTAATTCTATTGGAGAATGCCTCAAAATTTCTTCTTTAATATCAGCTGAAGTTGAAAAAAATCTGAGAAAGTGAAATGGTCCATTTGGGGATGACTTTTTTCATCTCATAGAATATGGTACTAGACTTTAAAAGTAGATTCTGAAGGCAGATTAATAATTCACCAACTAAAACCTTAAAATGGCATCCAGTGACCTCTGTCCCTACTATTCCATTCCCATAGGAAAGCCTAAGTAAACTTTAAGAGTCAATACAGCTTTCAAAGAAATCTCATTTTTTAGTAATAACCAGGCAGGCCCCCTCCTCAGCCCAGGAACACCCACAGCCTACACTTGCCTCTAAGAACTCTTTTTTACCCTTGGACACCTTGTTAATCACTGTTTAAGGTTTAACTAAAATTCAGACTCGCTAGGAAGTATTCTCCTGTCATTCTAGCTGGAATTAATCACCACTCTACAAGTTTCCATAATCAATCTGGATATTTATCATGTATGTCTATAAAATTATAAATATTTATAGACACATGCCTTGATAAAGGGTAACTGTAACACTTTGTACTAGTCTATGGATAAATTTGATCTTGAGTAAATTTTCCGGGTATGTTTCTTGGAAACCTAATGAAGGTTGAATGCCAGATTTGCCATTAGCTAATATTGTTATGGCATAAAGAAAAATGAAATAGTGTTATCTGCAGCAGCATGGATGGACCCAGAGACTGCCATGCTGAGTGAAGTCAGAAAAAACAAGTATCATATATTGCTTACATGTGGAATCTAAAATTTTAAAAAAAGGTATAAGTGAGCTTATTTACAAAACAGAAACAGATTCACAGATTTTTTAAACAAACATGGTTATTGGGGGGAAGGGTGAGGGAGAGAGAAATTGAGAGATTTGGATTGACATATATACACTGCTGCTGCTGCTGCTGCTAAGTCTCTTCAGTCATGTCCGACTGTGTGACCCCATAGACGGCAGCCCACCAGGCTCTCCCATCCCTGGGATTCTCCAGGCAAGAACACTGGAGTGGGTTGCCATTTCCTTCTCCAGTGTATGAAAGTGAAAAGCGAAGGCGAAGTTGCTCAGTCATGTCCAACTCCTAGTGACCCCATGGACTGCAGCCCACCAGGCTCCTCCATCCATGGGATTTTCCAGGCAAGAGTACTGGAGTGGGGTGCCATTGCCTTCTCCATATATACACTACTATATTTACAATATAAAACCAACAAGGACCTACTATAAAGCAAGGGAACTCTACTCAATGCTCTCTAATAACCTATATGGGGAAATAATTTTTGAAAATGAGTATGTGTGTGTATAACGGATTCAATTTTCTGTACACCTGAGACTAACACAACACTGTAAATCAACCATACTCCAATAAAATTTTTAAAAGAATATGAGTTATAGCAGAAATGACCTCTTATTGATAAAATCTTTTATTATGTAGAAGGTTTAAAATAAATTATAAGTACTTAGTGGGAAGCCCTGTTAGCTAAAATTCCTTCAAATTTTAAACACAAATGAAAACTTTAAGGTATCATGTAAAATGACAGAATGAACTTAACTCAAGTTCTGCTTCTCCATTTTTTACAATCTCTGTGTTATCATTGTTTATTTTCAATCTACTGTGCAAAGGCAGGAACATCCACTGTCACAGGATTTAGAATGTCAGCTGCACCTGAAACAAGCTTGAATGGTCTCAAATCATTGTGAACGTACTCTTGAAATAAACACATGGAATCGAATCAAGAGTATTAGAGGCTGACTGTATAACTAGGAGCTTCTCAAACTAATTTCTATACAGAAGATAAAGTTTACTAAAGCATAAGCAATAAAAATGTGCTCATTTCAAGCTGATGTATTCAACAAACTTCCACTTCTACTCAAGATGGAGTCACAGCTGTTGCAGTAAAACAGTTTGTAAAACTATAGCAGGAAAAAAACACACAAAGCAAATGTTTTCAAGACACTAGGCATCAAGCAGCAAAAGCCACTGCTTGAGACGAGAAGTAAGCAGTATTTGCCCTAAAACTGCCCCTCGTTACTACCTATAAAGTTTTCACTCTGCAAGAGTATACTAGAAACTATAAGACCAAAAAAAAAAAAAAAAAAAAGTAGAGAAAAGCCTGCACAGCAACGAAAACCCAGCACAGCCAAATAAGCCGAGGAGCCCGCGTGGGGAGCCGCAGACACGGCCAAGAAAAGAAGGCCTCTGTGACTCCAGCCTCCAGAAACTCACCTGAGAGGGTGGCTCCTGAGAGAGAGAAGGGCCAGAGTGTCCCTCCTGAGACAGGGGACAGTCTGCCTGGAAACACGTCTCTTCTCTGCCCTTGATCCCGGCGGGAGCGACTCAGTCATTAATCAACCGGGCGAATAAGCCAGATGTGGTGACACTCAGGTCCAGCCCGCACAGCGGCTCTGTACTGTGGGCCTGCCTCCTAGGGGGTGGGTCCCCCTTCTGCCGGAGCCGCCGAGCTGCTCAAGCTCAGAGGCTCTTCCAGCAGTGAGGACACA
>SJYX01015949.1:126669-157218 GCA_006410675.1 Oreotragus oreotragus
ATGCAGGATGCTTGGGGGGGGTGTATGGGGAGGATCCGGAGGGATGAGGTGGGGTGAGCGGGGCGGGGAGGGGGTTCATGTTTGGGAGTTCAAATAAAAATTTAAAAAAAAAAAAAGAAAGAAAAAAAAGTGAAATATACATACATGTACAAATTTTGCACAAATAAATAAATAAATAAATAAAAGAATTAAAACAGTGTTTAAGGGAGGGTAGGCATAGCTTTGAAGATCTTGCAGGCCAGCTCTAGACCTCTGCAATAAAGCGGACATTGCAATACAGTGTGTCCGGCAAGTGTTCTGGTTTCCCAGTGCATATCTCCAGTAGTCTCACCTGGAAAATCCCATGGATGGAGGAGCCTGGTGGGCTGCAGTCCATGGGGTCGCTAAGAGTCGGACACGACGGAGCGACTTCACTTTCACTTTTCACTTTCTGCACTGGAGAAGGAAATGGCAGCCCACTCCAGTGTTCTTGCCTGGAGAATGCCAGGGACGGGGGAGCCTGGTGGGCTGCCGTCTATGGGGTCGCGCAGAGTCGGACACGACTGAAGCGACTTCGCAGCAGCAGCAGCAGCAGCACACTTGATGTGATGGAGGTGGCCTTCCTGGTCTTTCAGTGAGGCAATGAATTGGAGCAGAACAATTGGTTACCATATGGGGAAAGAAGATAAATTAATCTTAACTCACACTTTTAACATCAGGTCCAGGTGAATTTAAGAGACTTATACAATTTTATAGCAAGGACTTCCTTGGTAGTTCAGTGGTTAGTCCACCTGCCACTGCAGGGACATGGGTTCAGTCCCCGGTCCAGGAAGGTCCACCATGCCAGGGTGTTGGGGAAGCACACTGACACCGCCCACCCCAGCCAGGCACCCGAGGAACCACTTGCACGAGCTGGTTTAGGACAGGAGGTCCTGGTAAGGACTGGAAGAGTGCAGGCAAGGTCAGAAGGAGACACCACGTGTCCAACCACCTACCAGAATCCTTCTCGCCAGTATCCATCTTGACTGAGTGAATCAGATTGATTGGCTAAAGACAACCTGGAAACTAAGCCCATCATCATAAAACCAGAGACTGCCAGCCTTGTGTCAGAGCAGTCCTCCTGGGCTCCCTCACCCCACTGCTCTCCCCCGGGTGCCCTCCCCAGTAAAATCTCTTGCTTTGTCAGCACGTGTGTCTCCTCGGACAATTCATTTCCGAGTGTTAGACAAGAGCCCACTTTGGGGCCCTGGAAGGGGTCCCCCTTCCTGCAAGAAGTGGGACAACTAAGCCTGTGACCCAGAACTACTAAGCCCACGCGCTGCGCCCGCTGAAGCCTGTGCTCCGCGAGCCTGTGCGCTGCGACAAGAGCAGCCGCCACAGTGAGAAGCCTGCTCCCGCAGGGCAGCCACGCACAGCCAAAATTCAACCGCTATAACAAGACATCAGACACCATTGCAATACCAGCAAGCGGAGCTCTTATTAAACAAGGACTCACCTTCAAAAGAAGAGGAGCTACAGGCAAAGAAGAACAGGAAAGATAAGCCCATTTGAACGCAGCATTCCAAAGAACAGCAAGGAGAGATAAGAAAGCCTTCCTCAGCGATCAGTGCAAAGAAATAAAGGAAAACAATAGAATGGGAAAGACTAGAGATCTCTTCAAGAAAGTTAAGAGATGTCTGGGAAACATTTCACGCAAAGATGGGCTCAATAAAGGACAGAAATTGTATGGACCTAACAGAAACAGAAGATATTAAGAAGAGGTGGCAAGAATACACAGGAGAACTATACAAAAAAGATCTTCATGACTCAGATAATCAAGATGGTGTGATGACTCTTCTAGAGCCAGACATCCTGGAATGTGAAGTCAAGTGGGCCTTAGGAAGCATCACTATGAACAAAGCTAGTGGAGGGTGATGGAATTCCAGTTGAGCTATTTCAAATCTTAAAGATGATGCTGTGAAAGTGCTGCACTCAATATGCCAACAAATTTGGAAAACTCAGCCATGGCCACAGGACTGGAAAAGATCAGTTTTCATTCCAATCCCAAAGAAAGGCAATGCCAAAGAATGTTCAAACTACCACCTCTGAGCACCAAAGAATTGATGCTTTAGAACTGTGCTGTTGGAGAAGACTCTTGAGAATCCCTTGGACTGCAAGGAGATCCAGTCAGTCCATCCTTAAGGAAATCTGTCCTGAATAGTCATTGGAAGGACTGACACTGAAGCTAAAATCCCAATACTTTGGCCACCTGATGCAAAGAACTGACTCATTTGAAAAGACCCTGATGCTGGGAAAGATTGAGGGCAGGAAGAGAAGGGGACAACAGAGGATGAGATGGTTGGATGGCATCACTGACTCGATGGACATGAGTTTGAGCAAGCTCCAGGAGTTGGTGATGGACCGGGAAGCCTGGTGTGCTGCGGTCCATGGTGTAACAGAGTCGGAAATGACTGGGTGACTGAACTGAACCAAACCTTCAAAAACTTTATACCCCATACCCATCAGTCACTAGAGGAGGATGACCCTGAAAATGGAGCATGAACTTGGATAAAACAGGTCTCTCCATCTGAGTCCATCTCTCAAAGGGTTTGAAAGCTGAGGCCAGTTTAGAAGCAACAGTCCTAGCATCTAGGAGACAAGTTTATTCCTAAGTGGGGAGCTGGGGTATAGAATGCAAGGTCCATCACAGAAGTGGACATAGCTGTCATACACAAGGAAGGTAATCTCTAATATCCGCTGTGGCCTGGGGGTTGGAATCACATTCAGATTTCAGTCCCCTCATCAAGACACTCACCATCTGACGTCTCTGCCACAGAAGCTGGATCGGACCTGTGATATGTATCAACTGCTTGCATCTGCTTCTTCCTCTCCTAGCCTTATTCTCAAGTTGTCATGCTGGCATCTGAGTCTATTTGCAGCTTCTTGAAAGCAGAAATTTAGAACTCTACTCGTGAAAACTTTGAATTTAGATTCTAGCAGGCTTCAACATCAACTTCAATAACAAATGCTACTTCTGATCACACCCACCAAGCCCTCCCCACCACCACCTAACCACCACCTTTCAAACTAACCCATAACTGCCCTCGAAGGCCACGGTCTCCCTTGCCTCTTCTTTTCTTCTCTGCAGAATGCCAAGCAGGATGAGAAAATTAACTGAACACAATGGTGGTGAAACATGTTTTATTTTTTTAGGGATGAATTTAATTCTCTGGGAGGCTTTTAAAATAGGGTCTATTCTTATCTAAAAAGATAGTCACCTGCCATATCAGTAAACAAAGGATGCTGTGGTCGTCAAGCCATTAGCCACTGAAACTATGCTGGACTGCATACTCTGAGAGGATTCAGAATGGAGAAAAAGCAGGACGTTGTCTCTAGATAGTCAAGATAGATGTCAAAGGAAGGATAGAAATGAGCCCAGATTCTTGCACCATCATACACTGAAAAGCGCTAAACTCATCAAGTTGAGATGTCTGTTTTTCTTTAATAGTAATCTTTTGATGTTCTGACTACCTGGATTTCATCACAAAAGCTTGTACATAACCTAGCTTCTCTCTTACCTCGTCGAAGCAGTCCCTTGACAAGATCTATCGGCAAGATCTAAAAGGCTGCTCCTCAGGCTTAAGATCTTGGACAGTCTGCCAAATAAATCATAATTCAGCTTTCAGATTGTGCATGCTTTTTCAGTTGACTGCAACTTACATAGTTATTACAAAAAGCACTTTAATCCTGAGAATGTTTATTCAGTTAGAAACAAGAAGTTTAGGTAATAGACCAATTTAGTTTTTTTTTTTAATTGACGGATAATTGCTTTACAGAATTTTGTTGTTTTCTGTCAAACATCAACCTGAATCGGCTATAGGTGAACATATGTCCCCAATTTGGATTTTTAATACTTGTTATATATGAATTTAAGAATCAAACAGGGGGCAGGGGGATGGGAATAAGTAACTCTCTCAAGATATTTTACAGTAAGCCTGTACAATTTCAAAAAACCCTGTATGCGAGACAGCAAAAGAGACACAGATGTATAGTAAGCCTAGATTGTCTTACTCCCAAGCCAAGAAGACAAATCTTAGTGCTAATTTTAAAATCCCTAGGTCAACTACTGTATGGTCTCATTCTGTTTGTATTTACATGCAGTCATGCCTGAACTCAAGCCAATTCAGTGGTTCCTACAAAAAAGGCAAAGATTGAGAAGGGAAAAGATGAAAAGGTTTCATTTTACTTGAACTGGAAACTATTTTCGTGATTAGAACACAAATTACTAGTTGATCCTTCAGCCCAAGCATCTAGACAGGCAGGTAAGTTCTTCAATTAGTAAAATCAATCAACTGGATGACTTTGGGTCACAGCTGGGCAGACTTGCTCGCAGTCAGGGGCCCGGCGGGGAAACGCGCTGCGTCCCGTTAATGAATCAGGGAGCCAGCCCATTCTTCACGAGGATTAATTTCGTGAAACAAAGGCGAGGGAGGCATGTGTTCTGCTTGCTCCCCAGTGCACCGACTCAATTGTTCTCCTCCAGAGAAAAAGTGATGAATGCTAAGAAATCTGAATCAGCTACCAAATCAGGCTCTGTTCTTTTAGCCATTGTTAGCATTAGTGCTATTTGAATATGCTGGCACTGCTTTCAATATAATACAAAGAAATGAAACAGTGCTTAGTTACTTGCTTCCAAATTTTAAAGGCTGGAGTGGCACTTGCTTTCTGATCTGGCTAAATATAAAAACATGACACTTTTTTAAGAAAATTGTTTTGTATCCACTTCAGTCCCTCGAACTGACATGTGTTAGCCCAGATTCTGATTGTGATGTTCATATTTCTCCATTCTTCCAGCCTTTTCTTCTTACCGCCTAAACTACTGACTTATTCTGAGATAGTCCCATGACTAAAGCCAGCCCTCAAAGTCTATCACACAGTGTCTGCACAGCAGCCCCAGCCCTGCCACTTGAAGCATCTCCTTTTTCCCGAAGGCTGGCCTGGACTTCTAAGCCAAAGTTTCTCTGTCTTCCATGTTGCTTCTGAATTAAATCTCTGAGACAGAGTTTTGCAAAAGTATGGCTTTAGTGCTTTGCTGCGCAAAGGGGGCCACAGGGGGCTAATTCCCTCAAAACTCTGTGTCCCAGCCTGGAGGGAATAGCAAGGAGTTTTATACTAATGGTTCAAAGAGGGCATGATCAGTTTGCGGACATTCTTCTGATTGGTTGGTGATGAGGTAATTGGGAGTCAGCATCATCAGCCTTCTGGTGTGCTTGTGGGCAATGTGCAGCTAACTTCTCCCTTACGTTGGGGGTTTTAGTATCTGCAAAACAGCTCAAAAATATTGTTATGATTGTTGTTGTTCATTCGCTAAATAGCATCCGACTCTTTGTGACTCCGTGGACTGCAGCACACCGGTCTTCCCTGTCCTTCCCCACTACCCAGAGTTTGCTCAAACTCATGTCCATTGAGTCAGTGACGCCATTCAACCATCTCATCCTCTCTTATCCCCGTCTCTTCCTGTCTTCAATCTTTCCCAGCATCAGGGTCTTTTCCAAGGAGTAGGTTCTTCACATCAAGTGGCCCAAGTATTGGAGCTTCAGCTTCAGCATCAGTCCTTCCAATGAAAATCCAGGGTTGATTTCCTTTAGGATTGACTGGTTGGATCTCCTTGCAGTCTAAGGGACTCTCAAGAGTCTTCTCCAACACCACAGTTGAAAGACATCTGTTCTTCAGTGCTCAGCTTTCTTTATGGTCCAACTCTCACATCCATAAATGGCCACCAGAAGAACTGTAGCTTAGACTAGATGGACCTTTGATGGCAAAGTAACGTCTCTGCTTTTTAATGTGCTGCCCAGGTTTGTCATTGCTTGTCTTCCAAGGAACAAGTGTCTTTTAATATCATGGCTGCAGTCACCACCTGCAGTGATTTTGGAGCCCAAGAAAATAAAGTCTGTTTCTTTTTTTTTTTTTTACTTTTATTTTTATCACTGTTTCCATTGTCTCCCCATCTATTTGCCATGAAGTGATGGGACTGGATGCCATGATCTTAGTTTTTTTTAATGTTGAGTTTTCAGCCAACATTTTTCACTCTCCTCTTTCACTTTCATCAAGAGGCTCTTTAGTTCCTCTTCACTTTCTGCCATGAGGGTGGTGCCATCTGCATATCTGAGGTTACTGACATTTCTCCCTGAAATCTTGACTCCAGCTGGTGCTTCATCTGCCTTGGCATTTTGCATGATGTGCTCTGCATATAAGTTAAATAAGCAAGGTGGCAATACACAGCCTTGACGTACTCCTTTCCCAATGTGTAACCAGTCCACTGTTCCATGTCCGGTTCTAACTATTGTTTCTTGATCTGCATACAGGTTTCAATCAACTCTGAATATTCATTGGAAGGACTGATGCTGAAACTGAAGCTCCAATACTTTGGCCACCTGATGGAAGAGCTGACATTGCTATATGTATCTTAATGGGGAAGCAGGACCTCGCTCCAAGGCTGCAGTATTGTTTCTTGACTGTTCCTCCCTTTTCTCTGCATTCCCTTCCTTCTTGGATTAGCATCTGCTTTAATTTGCCCTTTGGAGCTCAGGGAAGGTCATGGAGGCTGAATGAACCCTACTTCCTATAATCAAGAGATGGGCAATACAAGAAGGCTTTTGTGCCCAGGAGCCCCACAGGGTCCTCAGTTTCACAATTTTGTACATTCATGAGACACTCAATGTTTTTATTTAAGAGAATAAAATTTTATATTCAATTGATGAATTGGAAAATGAACCATAAGATCAAATTACTTAACAACTAATCTTTCTATGAAAACTTATGTTTATAAAGAGTGAAAAGGACAGAACCTGTTCTTCATTTTTTAAATTTTAGACACAAGTCAAGGAGCCTTGATGGTTAAATAAGCCAAAATGAAGGGGGCATAATTTCATAGTTTCAGTGTGAAACAGGAGGGAAGGGGACACAGCACAATCTTTAAAAGAACAGCAAGGCCATAAGTTATGACAAGGACTGGCTAGAACCAACTAGGTCCACAATAGTGAGTGAAAGAGTCAGCTGCCACTAGACCCTGAGCCTCATCTTGCACTCATTGCAACACATCAAAAAGCTAAACAATAGTCCCACTAGCGCCATGCCAGTTCTGAGGCTGACCACAAAAGGCCAAAGAGCGGGTGGTGACCCAATTCCTGAAACTCTCAACCCCCCCCCTAAATAATTGGAATAGTCCTCCCACTCATAAGCCTATGAAATTATCCAGCCCATATTTTTAAGCTCTCTCTCTCCTTCTAGAGATGGCCCACATTCGGTGAAGTGCTTCTTTCTAAATAAACTCACTTCTTACTATCACTTCATCTCCAAATTCTCTCACAACAAAGCAATAACCTCAATTCACCAGGAACAAGTATTTCTAGGACAAGACCCTGAGATAAGAATTTGAGTACAAATAATTCTCTTAGGAGATGATACCAGGAAACACCAGAAGGGAAGTAAGAGAGAGAAAGGAAGGGAACCAATAAAGTGTCCATTATTAAGTAGCTTATCAATGTGGTTAACTGGAACTTAATCCCACTGGGCAGCTCCAGGAGTCAATGCATAGCACGTGCCAAAGTTACCCCGCCTGCAGAGAGAAGGAGAGTGCTACTTATGCGGGACTCCGACTGGTCTTGGGTGAGAGCTGCTGGAGACTGGGTCTCTTAGCTCTAAGAGGCCATGGCTCTCTGCTTCCTTTGGGAACCCCCATCCTGTCCATCCTCTAGAATCTCCCTCTCTCACTCCATGGCCAGACCAGGCACTAGTCCCCTCAAACCACCAACCTCACCCCAACTTTTTCAAATGACCCATTTTCTGTGGGTGCAGATCAACTGCTCTCAAACCTCAGCCATATGAAAACACAGGTTCTTCAGGTGTTTGCAAGTGGTGCTCCACAGAGCACACAGCAAGAAATGTTTGCAAAATCATTATCTGAAAACGTCTCCAAAGTGTGGTCACTCCTTTTTTCCCCGGAAATACTAAAAACTACAAACTGCCTTTATACAAAGTAAGCCCAGAAATCAAGAAGACAACATCTTGGCTGCTTTTTCTGTGAGGAAGAGGCGTAAAAGTTCAAAAAGCACAGGAAATCATGCTCAGCATCACTATTAGAGAAATGCAGATCAAAACAGCAGTGAGGATCACCTCACACTGGTCAGAATGCCCATCATCAAAAAGTCTACAACTAATAAGTGCTGGAGAGGATACAGAGAAAAAGGAACCCTTGTACACTGTTGTTGGGAATTAAATTGGTGCAACCACTATGTAAACCAGTATGGAGGTTCCTTAAAAAACTAAAAATAGAGCATATGATCCAGCAATCCTAGTCATGGGCATATTCCAGGAGAAACCATACTTCAATAAAATACACACATCACAGTTTTCATCACAACACTGTTTACAGTAGCCAGGATAGGGAAGCAACTTAAATGCCCATCAACACATAAGTGGATGAAGAAGATGTGGTACATATATAGAATGGAACATTATTCAGCCATTAGTAAAATCAAAATAATGCCACTCACCACAACATGGATGGACTTATAAACTGTCATACTAAGTGAAGTAAGTCAGATAGAGGAAGGCAAATATCTTATGATTTTACTTATATGTGGAATCTAAAAAAAATGATACAAAGGAACTTATTTTCAAAACAGAAAACAAATTCACAGATTTAGAAAATACACTTACAGTTACTGAAGAGAAAGGGTGAAGGGAGGGAGAAATTAGGAGCTTAGAGTTAGCATATATACACTACTATACATAAAACATAATCATCAAGGACCTACTGTATATAGCACAGAGAACTACTCTATTACTATAGAGTCATTACTCTATAATAATGCACATGGGTAAAGAATCTGAAGGAGAATTGATACATGTATTTTGTATAGCTGAATCACTTTGCTGTACACCTGAAACTTTCACAACATTGTAAATCAACTGCGTGCACTGTGCTGAGCCACGTCAGTCGTGTCTGACTCTTTCTGACCCCATGGGCTGCAGCCCGTCAGGTTCCTCTGTCCGTGGGGTTCCCCAGGCAAGAACACTGGAGGGCGTCTCTGTGTCCTCCTCCAGGGGCTCTTTCCGACCCAGGGACTGAACCTGCGTCTCTCGCACCTCCTGCATTGGCAGGTGGGTTTTTCCACCACGAGCACCACCTGGGAGCCCCCAAACCATCTATACTCCAATATAAAACAATTTCTTAAAGTTCACTAGAAAACAAGGCAATAATTCATTTCTAAAGGACTCACTCTGTTACACACTTGTCGTTTTGCCAGTCACAGCTGGAAGGGGAAGGGGGAAAAGCTTACAAAAAGAATTGCCAGTTTTTCTCAGTTGATTTTTTTTCACAGGTAACATCAACTTAATTTACACAAATATGCTAAGTTTGCAAAACTTAGAGAACTTATCTGCTCCCACAGAATCTGAAATCTACAAACATTCCATTTTCAGGCAGTATTTAACTACCAGTGCAAATGTGGGAGAATATTAGTGAAGATAATAATAAAAACAAATGGTGAGTACTGCTGAACTCATTGTATAATATTTTATTTAGAATGAGCTACATGCATGTTTTCTAGCAGATTTATTTTCCTAAGCTGTTAACTTTCAGCCAGTATTAAACCTGATTTATATTCCACAATGTGTCTCCCCCTGATGCTTACAGAAACTGCCCAGCGGGGACTGAGGTGTGGAGAGGACGAGTAAAAAGTGACAGTCCTGCCCATGAAGAACCTGGCAGTGGCTGGGCACTGTCAGTACCCAGAACTGTGTCTGAATTTACACAATGACAATTCACACTTGTCATTTTGCCAATCACAGCCGGAAGGGGAAGGGGGAAAAGCTTACAAAAAGAAGTCAACACAAGAAGTCGCAAAGGCGCTCAAGATAGCTTCCTCGTGGGCCTGTAGGGCAGCGTTTTTCAGACTCTAACAGCCTCAGAACTGCCCAGAAGACCTGTTAGAACATGCATACTGGGGCTCACCCCTCAGTTTCTGAGTCAGCAGGTCTGGGGTGGGGCCCAGGGATTCCCATTTCTAGTGAGGTCCCAGTAATTAAATTGCTCGGAGAAGGCAATGGCACCCCACTCCAGTCCTCTTGCCTGGAAAATCCCATGGATGGAGGAGCCTGGAAGGTTGCAGTTCATGGGGTCGCTGAGGGTTGGACACGACTGAGCAACTTCACTTTCACGTTTCACTTTCATGCATTGGAGAAGGAGAAGGCCACCCACTCCAGCGTTCTTGCCTGCAGGATCCCAGGGACAGGGGAGCCTGGTGGGCTGCTGCCTATGGGGTTGCACAGAGTCCGACATGACTGAAGTGACTTAGCAGTAGTAGCAGCAAGTAAATTGCTGCTGGTTCAGTGACCACACTCTATGAATCGTCTGTGTATGTATCCTCCTCATTCTTTTTTTTTTTTTTTTTTCACTTCACTGCTTAATTTTTTTATTTTTTTACTTTACAATATTGTATTGGTTCTGTCACACATCAACATGAATCTGCCAGGGGTGTATGCGTGTTCCCTATCCTGAACCTCCCTCCCACCTCCCTCCCCATACCATCCCTCTGGGTCATCCCAGTGCACCAGCCCCAAGCATCCAGTAGTTTATAATAGCCAGGACATGGAAGCAACCTAGATGTCCATCAGCGGATGAATGGATAAGAAAGCTGTGGTACATATACACAATGGAGTATTACTCAGCCATTAAAAAGAGTACATCTCTTTAGATGCACAGTCTGATGGTTGTCCCTGATATCTCTTCACTCAGAACACACCAACTTCATCTGGCCCTTGAGGTCAAAGGATTCTGAATAACTGGATGGTAGACCATCCCATCAAATTAAATTGGTCTGTAATTGGACTGAGAACAAAGCTTTATTTTGTCAAGACCCTGAGGTTTGGGCTTTGTGTTTCAAAGCAACTAGGTTGAATATTCCAAATTTTATCATTTATTTTCTAGGAGAGGTTACAATCTCACTGCCTGACTCTCCCTATCACGGTTCAGTCTGCAAGTAAGATTTGGGGTTATTTTGAATTATCCCAGCTTCCAGCTTCCCTCTAAAGCATGTGCCTGTGAGTTTGTGTGGAAGTTTCCTCTCCCAGCCATATTTTCATATTTACTTCATCCCCATAGGTAATATATCTAAAGCCACTGTTACTGAGTCCAAGCTCTCTCTGCTCACGTACAACAGGCCAATAAATCCAAGAGATTAGGTGTTTATTCACAGAGCTGGCTGACTGAGAAGATGGCAGACTAACATTGCAAAATAACCATCTTACTGGGGCCTGGATGACAGGTTCCTTTATGGATCAGAGATGGGGGGAGGTGAGGAAACAAAGTAAAGACCATTTAATTCTCGCAAATATCTCCTAGAATGGCAAGTCCCAGGCATGGGTATGTGTTAGCTTCAATTCCTGACTGTCCACACAGTGGGCAGGATCAGATTATCTCCCTGTGAGCTAAATAAACACACTTCAGTTTAAAGGCTAGGCAGAGGGAACCCTTCAGGGTTCCATGATGCAGGCCATTGTGTATGCTAATAACAAAAGCAGCAGCAGCAACAAAAAATGACAATTAATGTCACAGAAACAGATCCAGTATGGAGTCACAATTAACCCCTCCCAGTTACACTACTGCAACAGAAAATCTTGGAAATCAGCAGACACAGCCTCTAATTTCTAATTTAAAAATAAAATGCATTGCAATCTCCAAGATGTTGGATCTTTTTCTATATTAAATAAATAAGCAATAACATACCTTTTGGTCTCCAAATCGAGATGGCAACACCAGAAAAACTGTTTTTAGTTTGATAATATTAAATTCAGTCTTCAAATAAAAACTGAATGAGTGCCTGCAATTAGCATCACTTAAGATGAGAAAGCATGCTTCCAAATTATGAAACTATTTCCAAATGATTATAGAAAAAAAAAAAAAGTGTGTGGGGTGGGGGGAGGTGCCCAGGCTCTTGGCAACTGAGCACCTACTCAAACCAAAGGGCTAGAAAATTTCTGTTTCTTTTAAAACACTCTGTTTACCACAATTGGAAAAATGATATTTCACATATCCACATTGTTTGCCGTAAAATAATTTAAATGTATAGATATGGATGCAATTCCTGATTGCCCAGAATATCAGTGACAGCAGGGGAAATGTAATGGATCGATTAATGGTTCTTCTTATAAAGCAACAGATAATCATATAAAGCTCTGGCTGTCAAATCTGACAACAGTCCACAGAAAAGGAATTAAAAAATTTTGTATAAAAGATTTCCTTTATTATTGCCTAAATATGTCTAGATTTGCTTTTATTATTTCACAAATCTATCCAGGTATTTCTAACTATGAAATATAGGTTCATCGAAGGAAATTTTGAAACTACGGAAAGGTCAAGTCTGGAGGAGGACTGGGAGAGGAGAGGTGGGATGGCAGTGGAAAAAGAGGTCTGGCCAGGAAGTGATCCCTTGGGGCTCCTGGGAAATGACTGGCAGAAATGCACGTCCCCCTCTCTAACAGCAGGCATTAGTACATGAAGACATGTTAATTTATTAGCACATGTTATGTGCCAAGCACTGGTTTAGGTGTTATGATGGATACATCGATGAACAAAACAGAAAGTGCATCCTTCTAGAGCTTACAGGTGAAAGGAGCTGGGAGATGCAGTCTTAGAAGCAACATAGGGTTGTTTTTTTTTAATGAACTCACAGCCCTTAAAAAAGTTCTCACACCTGAGTCAGCAAGAATTCTGACTTCAACAAACAAAACAAAACAAAGAAAACAGTAGGTAGGCTTGGATAGTAGTGGCTTCCCAGGCAGCTCCGTCAGTAAAGAGTCCACCTGCAGTGCAGGAGGCTTGGGTTCAATCCCTGGTTTGGAAAGGTCCCCTGGAGAAGGAAATGGCAACCCACTCCGGTATTCTTGCCTGGAGAATCCCATGGACAGAGGAGCATGGGGTCACAAAGAGTTGCACAGGACTTGGTGACTCACCTTCACTTTCAGACTTGGATAGTAAGGGGATCGCTGGTGAATCTGAGAGAACTAAACTGAGAGGCGATAACCCTCCCTTATGCCTGCACCTAACATACAAAATAAATCACCTCCACACAAAAATCTGCACACAGATGTTTATGGTGGCCTTACTCTTAATTTTCAAAATTTAGAAGCAACCAAGATCGCCTTCAGTAGGTGAACGAAAATAAATAAACCATGGTACATGCAGAGAATGGAATATCATTCGGCACTTGAGCACCGTAAGCGCATATTGCTAAGTGATAAGAAGCCATCCTGGAAAAGCTTCAACTTCCATGATTCTAACTATACAGCATTCTGGAAAAGGCAGAATTATAGAGGAAAAAAAAAAATAACCACCACCAGGGATTCTCTGGGACTGGGATTCGTAGTAGGAGGAATAAAAAGAGCACAGAGGATTTTTAGGGCAGGGAAAATACTCTATGATACCATAATATTGAATACACTTTCCCAAATCTACTGAACTGAACTGATAGAATGTTCACAAGAGCGAGCTGCAATGTAAACTATGGACTTTAGGTGAAGAGGGCATGTTGGTTCACCAGCTGTAACAAATGCACCACTCTGCTGGGGGAAGCTATGCATGTGTGGGGACAGAGAGCGCATGGGAAAACTCTGCACCTTCTCCTTAATTTTCAGTCAGCTCAGTCACTCAGTCATGTCCAGCTCTTTGTGACCTCATGGAATTCAGCATGCCAGGCCTCCCTGTCCATTATCAACTCCCGGAGTTTACTCAAACTCATGTCCATTGAGTTGGTGATGCCATCCAACCATCTTATCCTCTGTTGTCCCCTTCTCCTCCCGCCTTCAATCTTTCCCAGCATCAGGGACTTTTCCAATGAGTCAGCTCTTCATATCAGGTGGCCAAAGTACTGGAGTTTCAGCTTCAGCATCAGTCCTTCCAATGAACACTCAGGATTAATCTCCTTTAGGATGGACTGGTTGGATCTCCTTGCAGTCCAAGAGACTCTCAAGAGTCTTCTCCAACACCACAGTTCATAAGCATCAATTCTTCAGCACTCAGCTTTCTTTATAGTCCAACTCTCACATCCATATATGACTACTGGAAAAACCACAGCTTTGACTAGACAGACCTTTGTTGGTAAAGTAATGTCTCTGCTTTTTAATATACTATCTAGACTTGTCATTGGAGAAGGCAATGGCACCCCACTCCAGTACTCCTGCCTGGAGAATCCCAGGGACAGAGGAGCTGGTGGGCTGCTGTCTATGGGGTCGCACAGAGTCGGACACGAGTGAAGTGACTTAGCAGCAGCAGCAACAGCAGACTGGTCATAACTTTTCTTCCAAGGAGAAAGCATCTTTTAATTTCATGGCTGCAGTCACCATCTGCAGTGATTTTGGAGCGCAAAAACTTCTCTCACTGTTTCCACTGTTTCTCCANTGTCCATTGAGTTGGTGATGCCATCCAACCATCTTATCCTCTGTTGTCCCCTTCTCCTCCCGCCTTCAATCTTTCCCAGCATCAGGGACTTTTCCAATGAGTCAGCTCTTCATATCAGGTGGCCAAAGTACTGGAGTTTCAGCTTCAGCATCAGTCCTTCCAATGAACGCTCAGGATTAATCTCCTTTAGGATGGACTGGTTGGATCTCCTTGCAGTCCAAGAGACTCTCAAGAGTCTTCTCCAACACCACAGTTCATAAGCATCAATTCTTCAGCACTCAGCTTTCTTTATAGTCCAACTCTCACATCCATATATGACTACTGGAAAAACCACAGCTTTGACTAGACAGACCTTTGTTGGTAAAGTAACGTCTCTGCTTTTTAATATACTATCTAGACTTGTCATTGGAGAAGGCAATGGCACCCCACTCCAGTACTCCTGCCTGGAGAATCCCAGGGACAGAGGAGCTGGTGGGCTGCTGTCTATGGGGTCGCACAGAGTCGGACACGAGTGAAGTGACTTAGCAGCAGCAGCAACAGCAGACTGGTCATAACTTTTCTTCCAAGGAGAAAGCATCTTTTAATTTCATGGCTGCAGTCACCATCTGCAGTGATTTTGGAGCGCAAAAACTTCTCTCACTGTTTCCACTGTTTCTCCATCTATTTGCCATGAAGTGATGGGACCAGATGCCATGATCTTAGTTTTCTGAATATTGAGTTTTAAATCAACTTTTTCACTCTCCTCTCTCACCTTTATCAAGAGTCTCTTTAGTTCTTCTTCACTTTCTGCCATAAGGGTGGTGTCATCTGCATATCTGAGGTTATTGATATTTCTCCTGGCAATCTTGATTCCAGCTTGTGCTTCAAGCACAAGTTCCTGATAGTTTGAAAGAAAAAAAAAATGAAAAAGGAGAATCTACATGGACTTAACATAAGAAACACTCACTAGTGGGTTCCTCTATAGTCAGTAATTTATGCTTTTCTTGACTGGGCTCTAGAATTTGTATAAAAATTACCAGAAAAAAAATAGTTTTAGTATTTATTAAAAGAAAACTTAGTGAAAGTGATAGTGAAGTCGCTCAGTCGTGTCCGACTCTTTGCGACCCCGTGGACTGCAGCCCACCCAGCTCCTCCGCCCATGGGATTCTCCTGGCAATAATACTGGAGTGGGTTGCCATTTTCTTCTCCAGGGGATCTTCCACAGACCCATATTAGAGACTTCTTTTTCTTACAGAAATATGGATTAAAGGTCACCGGGTATTCTGGGCTTTACAGTTAGAAAAATTATAATGGGTTCATAGTAGGGCAACAGTGGGTACCTGGTGACTGAATGAGCCTCAGACACGTAAAATACTCAAGCGTGCCCGTGTGTGCTCAGTCATGTCCGACTCTGCCGTTCCACGGACTGAAGTCCGCCAGGCTCCTCTGTCCATGGAACTCTCCAGGCAAGAATAATGGAGTGGGCTGCCGTTTCTTCCTCCAGGGGATTTGCCCAACCCGGGGACTGAACCTGCTTCTCCTGCATCTCCTGCAGTGCAGGCAGACTCGTTACCATTGAGCCATTGGGGAAGCCCATAATATTCAAGAGTCATCCATTTTATTAGGTGCCCTTGAACTGGGAGGCCTAGTCTAGGTCCAGGCATCCTAGAGTTGTGCTTAAAAGACCTAACAGACAAAAAGACGCCTCCACAGTCCATGATCACCCGCATCTGGAGTTCTCAGTACCCTCCCAAGAAGATTACCAAGTGTCAGTGGTACCCTACGTTTTTAAGATCCTTTAAGAACTATAAAGGGCTTCCCAGGTGGCATTAGTGGTAAAGAACCTGCCTGCCAGTGCAGGAGACACAGAGACACAGGTTCCATCCCTGGTCAGGAAGATTCCCCTGGAGGAAGGCATGGCAACCTACTCTAGTGTTCTTGCCTAGAGAATCCCATGGACGGAGGAGCTGGGCAGGCTACAGTCCATAGGGCTGCAAAGAGTCGGACACTGAAGCAATTTGGCATGCACAAGAAATATAAAAATCTGGGTCTGAGCTCTGGGTTGAAAAGATCCCCTGGAGGAGGGCATGGCAACCCACTCCAGGATTCTTGCCTGGAGAACCCCAGGGACAGGGGAGCACTGAGGGCACTAGGCGGCCACAGGGTCGCACAGGGTCAGACACGACCGAAGCAACTGAGCTCACACGCCTGCGAGAGCTGGAGAAAGGACGCACGTGTTCCTGGAGCGAAGTGCAAACACTTTGTCTTAATTATTGAAAATCAGGGTTAACTTTTTAAACTGCCATCTCGTAGCTCCATACCAACTACTCAGTCATATCTAGCTCTAAGTGACCTAGGACAGTTTGTAGACTGAAAGAGCTGGATCTTTATGTCATTCCAGCAAAGAAATAACTTTTATTGTATTCATTTTAAAAGGTGAAACAGGCCTCTACTTGCCTTTGTTATTGTTTTCTCAATGTCCACTGCCTCTATGAAATATTTGATGATTGATGCAGC
The DNA here is from genome assembly GCA_006410675.1 of Oreotragus oreotragus. Taxonomy (NCBI): domain Eukaryota; kingdom Metazoa; phylum Chordata; class Mammalia; order Artiodactyla; family Bovidae; genus Oreotragus; species Oreotragus oreotragus. The sequence goes on from SJYX01015949.1 coordinate 143,585, forward strand.
TTTGATTTTATTTTCCCGCAAATTCTACTTAGGGTTGATCTGCCAGACTCAGGAAAATGCTTTCTGAAAAATCCATAATGATTATGTAAGTTTTTCTCCCTGCTAACAATTCTTTATGTTTATTAATCACTGCCTGGAAATGAACACATATTGTCAGTAGTGAGCACTGCAGAGTGATCTCAGATTTGGCTTTTTAGGTATAGGGGTAAAGAAGACTATAATAAGCAGGTAGCAGGCATTTGGGGAATCACTGTATTGAACTGCTTCTTCCAAAAGATACTGTTAAATTCACTGTCATTGCTGCAGGCCTGGAGGGCTGCACAAGCTGAGGTCAGTAGCAGCCCCACTGCTGCCCCGTGGGTTCAGCATGTCATTTTGACCCTATGGCATGTTTAGGCAGAAATGCTGAACAGCTATTCTATGCTTTGGGGATGGAAACACTGCTGGGTTTTGTTTGGAATGACTATAAATAGTTGCTACTTTTCTATTGAATACATTAGTGGTACTTAATAAACAACATTTACAAGACGGTAAATATTCTGGCCCCAAGGAAGCACAGCCCAGGCACAGAGTTTGTAGATGGTTTCGGTCTGAGTGTAGGAAACTGACTTCAGGATGCTGGAGGAGTTAAAAAACAAAAGTGATAAGAACTGCCTGCTAGCGCAACAGAACACTCTTCAGAAGCGGTGGTCCGTAACTCCAAAGCCCCTTGTGAGGACTTCTGAAAACTGAAGAGAGATCCTGGGCCACTTGGGCTCGTCAGTAGAACACAGGTGTTGGCCTCCCCAAGCTTTACTCTCCAAAATCACAGAGAATCAGTCAGCGAAATGGAAGTCACTCACACAGGAAGGCATTCAGTAAGAGTGCTTCGCTTTCGGAAGATCTGAAAGAACAAAGAGTGTAGAAAGTGCTCCACAGGCAGGACTTGCAAACAGAAAGCTTAGAAGGGCTGGGATGGTTTGAATTTCCAGTAGCCAAGATCCAGTGCATTACTTACATCTGGTTTCTTTATTTATTTCACAGGAAAAAAAAAAAAAAAAAGCATTCAAAAGGCTTATGCCAAGCAACTTATCATTGCTTTGTGAGGAATTCTTCCTGATAATTCATTGCAAATAAGCTCTTTCCTGCTTTGAATACCTATCGGGTGTAACTGTCCTCTTGTATAGCAGTTATTTATTTATGTTTATCTCATTTCCTTATTAAGATCCTTATACCACCATATACCTACTGAAAAATGCCGTTTATAGTAAAAATAATAGCTTCTAATTATTTCTGCCTTATAGTTACTCAGTCTCATTGCCAGCTTACTCATGGCAACCCTATGAAAAAGAATGTTTACAACTCTTTTTCAACTCATTTACAACTAAGGATTGGACCCTCAGAGAGTCACTATTTAGTAATGTAGTGGTACTAAAGGTACCACTGGTACGTCCATGGTACCTCCCTACTGTGACATCAGAGAGTGATGGAGTAAAGCGTGACCTAAATGGTATCATAAATATCTCCACTGACGGTAGTCAACTTTCAAATAGCTTGTTGGGATCATGGGGAACTCCTCAGAAAGTAGTTCCTTACAGGGCATGATACCCTTCATTTGGGCATGCACCAATCTGACCACAGCGTGAAGAAGGGGAAAAACTTTCTAGCTAAGCTTTCTGGACAGCTCTCCACCACTCCAGGAGGCACTGTTCATGCAGGTCACTGATTTGTGAATGTTCCCTACCCCAAAGTTGTGCCATCGGATGGCCTTGACTTATATAAGAAATTAGAACTTACTAGGAACTTCACAAGCGTTAACAGGGAATGCTGATGTGCTGCTACAAAAGAGGAGGCCAGGAGGTTAAACAGTGTATTTGTCCCATCATATGGCACAGCTATTTAGTGGTCTGGGAGCTTGCTGTGTGATGTAAAGACAATTTGTGTATCTACTAACACTTGCAGAGTGGTTGTGGGAATTAAATCAGTTATAAGCTAGATAACAATAAGTACTTATTATTTCATTAATAATCGCTATTGTCTGACACATGAGTATTTGCAGGAGTTACAGTTGAAACCAAGATAAGATCTCTACTTTCCAAGAATTTTTACTCATGATTATTCTCCTAAATTTTGTGACCTATGTAAGAAATGGGTCTCCCTCACTCACCCCTTCTGATATTCAACAAACTACTACAACTGTGAAGAATTCTAGTTTTTCACTGAGAGGTGAGCATAGGATGACCTATGTTTCAAAGCCTACCATGCTTCAAAAAATAAGGAGAAAAGATACAATTTTCTCACTGGGCTTCTCTGCTTATTAAGTAAAAGGCCAGACTTGACACTTGGCTCCTGGTCATTTCCTCTGAAGTTCCGCCATCCCATATTACAGCAACCAGGCACGTGTGGTTATTAAGTACAGATTTTCATTAATTAAATCTAAAAAATAGTTCCTCAGTTGTACTAGCCAAGTGTCAAGTGCTTAAGAGACACATTTACCAAGAGATGACCAGTGGAACAGTGCAGACAGAAAGCACACCCACCATCACAGGGTTTTATTAACATTCTAAGGCAACAGCAAAGATCTCTCGCTCTGGGGTGCAGCCACAAGATGGGCTTTCTGGGATTAGACAGTTTTGGGGATTATGTCACTAGAGACAAACGCCCACAGATATTTCTCACAAGCTGATGATTTTCACTGACTCTGCTAGAAGAGAGGATTTCACCCTATTATCCTTGCTTGCTGCTGCTGCTGCTAAGTCACTTAGGGTTTTATTAACATTCTAAGGCAACAGCAAAGATCTCTCGCTCTGGGGCGCAGCCACAAGACGGGCTTTCTGGGATTAGACAGTTTTGGGGATTATGTCACTAGAGACAAACGCCCACAGATATTTCTCACAAGCTGATGATTTTCACTGACTCTGCTAGAAGAGAGGATTTCACCCTATTATCCTTGCTTGCTGCTGCTGCTGCTAAGTCACTTCAGTCGTGTCCGACTCTTTGAGACCCCATGGACTGCAGCCCACCAGGCTCCTCCGTCCATGGGATTTTCCAGGCAAGAGTACTGGAGTGGGGTGCCATTGCCTTCTCCGATTATCCTTGCTTATTCTACCACAATCACCCAGAGCATGTGAAGTGACAGGAAGGCTGGAGAGAAAACTAACTCAAAAATCGGATAAGCAATAGAAGCTGGGTAAAGACTCAGCCAATAAACACCAGTATCAGTTTGGGCTTTCAGGACCAAGGACTGCAGATCTGAGTTCCAAGACCTTGTGTGACATAGACAAGTTATTTACTCTCCCAGAGCTCCAGTTTTTGTGGTCATAAAAAGGGATTGCAGTTGGTTGCTAGAAAGACAAATAAACTCATGTGTGTAAAGAACTTAATACAATGCCTGACACGTGGCAGACTTTCCAGAAACGTCTGCTGGTGCTGTCCAATATGGGAAGCATGCAGAAACAGAGAAGGTCATCTAACCCTGTAAGCAAACCATTTCTTTAATCTCTGCTTCCATTTTCATCTCATCTGCCCTCGTTTATACTGGACATTCACTTTTCTCAGCTTTATTGCCTATCATAAGATTGTATACATTTAAAGTTGTATATCATAAAGTTACATATGTGAAAGGATGTCTGAACTATCACATAACATAAAAATATTTTGCTTGTCTTATCTCTTGAATAAGGCTGGTTATTTTCCACACCTGTCTCACATGGATTGTTGATATCAAAGTAGATACATAGGTGAGAAATTTGTTGATATCAATGTAGATACATATGTGAGAGATTTGTGGGGAAAAAATGAAAAAGAACTACCTTAATGCATGGCTATGCTATTTCTTACACTCTATGTCCTACAGGAAAACTTCAGCTTAATATAAGCACTTAACCTACCCCCTGGCAAAAACGAGCATAAGTCAGATTAGACCACAGGCTTCTGGGACCAAGGGTGTGCAAAGCCCCCTTCCCTTCTCTCAAGAGGTTAGAAGGTTTTCCAGAAACAAAGGAAGCCATTAATCCTTGGTCAGCAGTAGCTTGCGTTTGTTAAGACAGCAAATTCGGTTTGACGTTTTCTATTTATTTTTATAGCTGAGTTGAAATGCTCACGGATGACTTGAAAAACAGTCCTAAAGTGGCAGCTGGCCTATTCACTGCTGCAAGGAGGGCTATCACAGAAACCATAAAATGCTACACGTCAAGGAGACGCCATCTTGAAGTCCTGGTCTTTCTACTTTAAACAGAATTTGAACAAATCCTGTATCTAAAATTAAAATGTTGCCTTGCAAGTCACGTATCAATGTTAATTCTCTGGCATTCTGTGAGTCCACTGGCTGAACTGACTCTTCTCTTTTTCTTGTTACAGAGGGAAAAGAGATAAATAAAAAGTGAAAGTCTTTCCAAGTGAAGGTGTGGAGAAAAGTGCCAAAAATATACCTCTTGGCCTTTATTAGCAACTTAGACACTTCATTCCAGTGAGGAAAAATTGCAGAGATCAAAAGCAACACAGAAACGATCATCCAAATAAAAAGTGCACACTTATTGTGTCATTAAAAGGCAGAGCACTTGCTACCAACTGCATAAGCAGGCGTAGATTTCACCTCTCTTAAGAGCAGATGTCTGAATTATATTGACATTTGAAATGAGATAGGCTGTCAGGAAGGCTGAAATCTTCCAGATCAAAGTTGAGGGAGTTTTTCTTACAGCTACTTTCCTCTGACAAACTCTAAAATTGGGGATTCAATTAAAGAAGGTAGCCTCTATGACAGTCAGTTGTTCACAGCTTTCTTCCCTAACAGACTCTCAATAGTCCCCATGGGTCATCTTATCACCCTCCAAGAGTCAGTCTTCAACTCCTACTTGACTGGAACCATATGTAAGCCCTTGCCTGGAGTGAGCTACTTCATTCATCAGCTCACCCGTCCATCCATCCATTCATGCGCCCACTGTTTATTCATCCATTTACCCATACCTCCATTCTTCATTCTATTCTAACAGGTATCACTAGGTGCTGGGAATAAAACAAAACCATATCCTAATACAGGTCCTCTCTGTTGCTTTCCCTCATCCCTGGGATTTATCCTAGTCAGTTGAAAAAGTTCACCTCCAGAGAGGAATTTTGGTTGAGAAAGCTAGATTTGGGGGTATTTTCTATATCTTCTGCTGAGTTCCTAGCATATCATATAGTTCCTGCTCTAAGTATCTCTCTTCTGAAAGTTTCCAATTTTATTCATGAGATAACTGCATCTTCCATGAACAAAGAAAAGCTAGGACTTGCACACAGACCTCCACTTCTTATTTTCTTAACTCATCCACAGAAAGGCCATGGATTGCTGCTACTGTTTTCCCTAGAGCCTTCTCTTGGATCCACAGAAATATAAAAGTTCCCTTTGAAGACAATCTAAGGGGGGAAAATATCTTGCAAACGATGTGACTAGAAAGGGCTTAATTTCCAAAATATACAAAGAGCTCACCCAGCTCAATATTAAAAAAATAAATAATTCAATCAAAAAATGGCCTTTAGCTACCAGCCAGTTTGAGAGAAGAAAACCACTCCCATGAGTTTCTCTAGCCACTTCAACATGATCTCCAGATAACCCTGCTGCTGCTGCTAAGTCACTTCAGTCGTGTCTGACTCTGTGTGACCCCACAGACGGCAGCCCACCAGGCTCCCCCGTCCCTGGGATTCTCCAGGCAAGAATACTGGAGTGGGTTGCCATTTCCTTCTCCAATGCATGAAAGAGAAAAGTGAAAGTGAAGTCACTCAGTCTGTCCGACTGTCAGCAACCCCATGGACTGCAGCCCACCAGGATACTCCATCCATTGGATCTTCCAGGCAAGAGTACTGGGGTGTGGTGCATTGCCTTCCCCGCCAGATAACCCTAAAATGTTGAAATTTTTCTTTTGGGTCGCACCCTCTGTCTTTTCCAAGCCTTTGTCTTCGTCCTACTCAAAACAACCCTGCCATCAAAGTCCACCAGCTGCAGGGTCCCCCATCTACGCTTGTCTTGTCTGGGTACCTCTGGAATTAGCTCTAGTCCTTTCTTCCTTTAGGACCTTCAATCTCAAAGGTCCTTTTTGATCCCACCCTTCAGGTCCCTGCTCTCTCCTCCCCCAGTAAGTTGCTGAATATATATAAAGAACGTGAAAATGGTAAGAGCAGGATTCTTGAGTCTGAAATACTGAGTGTGTGCTCCACCTCCACTATGTCAAGCCCTAGGTTGCCGCCCATCGCTCTGTCCTCATTACCTACGTCTTATTACAGTACATCATTTTCAACGGCCTACAGCAACTCCGCAGGCTTCCCAGCTGGCGCAGCGGTGAGGAATCCACACACCAATGCAGGAGATACAGGGCACTTGGAATCGATCTCTGGGTCTGGAAGATCCCCCAGAGGAGGAAATAGCAACCCACTCTGGTATTCTCACCTGGACAATTCCATGGACAGGAGAGCCTGGTGGGCTACAGTCCATGAGCTCGCAAAAGTCAGCCATGACTCAGCACCTGGGACGCGCGCATGCGCAGCCTCTCTGCACCTTCAGGACGCTTCCCATGTGGTTGCCTCTTCCAGCATGGCTGCTCCTACTGACTCCTGTGCCCGCCTTGCTCCCGCTTGGACGGTTCCTTCCCCGGGAGTTCTTCCGAAGTCCCTGAGTCTGCTTTTCCGGCCCTTGTCTGTGATCCTTTGATTCTCCACTTCCCCTTTAAATGTACTTATCACACAGGGTGATTATCTTCTTTAAAATTCACTTTCCCTCACTAGTTCTTTATTCCAAGAGAGATAAACATCTTATCCACACTATATACTACAGTGGAATAAGCAGTCAATGAATGTTGAGTGAATAAAAATACCAATAGGACAATCATTAACTCAGCTCCAAACTTGACAAAATTGTTGTGGGGATTAATTTATTATAATTTAAAATATGCTGAGTGTGGAGCTTAGGAAAAAAATCGCTTTGTCTATTTTTCAATTCAGCTTTGTCTAGCAAATACTAGTGGCTCAATAAATATCATTTATTCGCCCACCCACATGTATTTATGGCTGTGTGCATGAGTGAGCGCTCAGTCATTTAGTTGTGTGCAACTAAATGACTCTTTGCAACCCCATGGACGGTAGAATCCTGGAGTGGGTTGCCATTTCCTTCTCCAGGAGGGTCTTCCTGACCAGGGATTGAGCCCAAGTTTCCTGTGTCTCCTGCACTGCAGGTGGATTCTTTACCACTGAGCTTTATACCTGGAAAATCGTATTTATGGCTATCATGGGCTAAATTTACTGCTTCCTCCATAAAAACGCATTTCACGTGTACATGTACCATTCTGGAAATATGACGTCTTCATTCCCTGAACAGAATTAAAGACGTGGCAGGCAACCAGTTTAACATCTAGGCAGGCAGTCTTTCTGACCCTTAAAGCACAATGGATAGTCCCCTCTGTCTGTCTCCATGGGGATCACACTTTGCCAGAAGTTTTTCAAGTCAGGGCAGACCTCCTGGTGTGAATGACAGAGTTCCTGGCAAGGCCCCTGGAGCACCTGGAGCACCGGGAGGAATGCCGCCTGGGAAGAGGGTAACAGAGGTAGCCTACAGCTCAGAGAAGAGCGGCTACCCCGCCAGTGAGCTGATGCCCATTCCTGCCCCTTTCCTTCCCAGTCCGTCCTGGCCACATCGGGTTCCCTCCTCTACATGAGCCTGGGCCTCCACGCTGACTGCCTGGAGGGCACCGTGATCGCGGCCGGGAGCAGCGGCGGTGAAGGAGAGCAGCAGATTGCACCTGCAAGCTTCGGCGCTTCCTTCCGGGCTCCTCGCCTCTGGGGCGTCTCCCCGCTCTGCTCCTTCCGCCAGCTGTGCGCGTCCCCGTCCTTCGCCCGCGTCCCCCCCGACCTGTCTTTTGTCCTTCCTCCTCCGCAGACGCTCTGTTTCCAACTGCCTGCCGTCGCTTCCCTTCAATCCTTGCCTCTCGTGCGGTAAACACACTGAACAAAAGGGAAGATAAATCGAGCAGCAGAGATTTGCTACGGATAAAACTCTATCTTTTCGCTCTTGGTGTAGCTTTCCTTCTAGGGATCTGAAGAAGAACGCCTGAGTTGTATCCATGTAAAATTAGCCTAACACCATCACCCTCATTACCTAAAGGCACAGACCTATCACTCTAGGAACCACGCCTTAGCTGACTTCAGAACTGGGACCATATCTTTTCTTAAAGCAAGGCTAAGTATCAGATACCATCTGGCTGGAATAATTCCTCACCCTTTTAGGAATTCGAGGAAAAGAAACCTTAAAAGACCCTCAAGTGAGGGTCTGTTCCCCCCTCTACTGGGGTTTTGACGATTTACACCTCTACTTGGGGCTTCCCAGGTGGTGCTAGTAAAGAACCTGCCTCTCAATGTAGGAGGCACAGGAGCCCTGGATTCAATCCCTGGATTGGGACGATGCCCTGGAGAAGGACATGGCAATCCACTCCAGTATTCTTGCCTGGAGAACCCCAAGGACAGAGGAGCCTGGAGGGCTACAGTCCGTGGGGTCACAAAGAGTTGGACACGACTGAGTGACTGAAGCGACTTAGCATGTGCACACACACTTTGGTCCTAGTTTTAGATAAGTGATTGTGTCATTATCATTTTTTAATTCATAGTGGTGTGTTTGGCCACATTCTTTTCTATTCCAGGGAAACAATTTGCTGGTAAGTTTCTTAACCTTTCACTTAAATTTCCTGCGTTTGTCTTGCAGCATCAACGCACACATTCTGGACCAAACCCCTTTATTAAGCCATGTCCCTGCCGCTCTCTTCTGATCACAAGGTTCCAGTGGCCTCTGCACACCTGCTCTCCTCCCCGGGGCACCTGTGCTGACGAGTCCCCATCCTCCCCACAGGCCGCGGGAGTCAGGACAGCTGCTTCTGCTTCATCTGTGAAGCCCATTTTCTCCGTCACCTATCACTTCTCTAGATCATGCCACACTGGACAAGGCTGCGTGTGGAGCTTCTGCTGGAGGTTTATACAGGAAACATACCACCAGACTCTCCCCCTAAGGTTTTCATGCTCCACCAAAGTTATCTGGATGTTGCTACCACCTGCCACCTCATCTGGGTCCTATCCTGAAAGGGAGGAAAATGCAGGCTCCAGAAACATGATGAGCTTTTCTCTCCTTCACCGAGTTCCTTGAGACCCTGGCCTATAAAAACGCTCTGATTTAGGGGCCCAGCTGTGGCTCTTGATCAGGTAAAGGAGGAAAGGTGGAACTGAGAGATCTGCCCAATTTGGATTTAGGACACTGCCTCGATACAGGAGGTCACTTTTTAGGCTTAACCATGACCGGTACCTCTGTTCCTCACCACCAGACTTGAGCCTTATGATTCAGCTTTGAAACAGAAGTCTACAAGCCAACCAGACAGAAGACGACTGTGGAAATTCACCAGCCTGATCTGTTTAAAATATTATGTGTCACATGTGTAAAGGGCTTGGAATGGACACAGCTCGCAGCAAGTAGACTTTTGGGTCCAGGGGAAACTGAGAAGAACAAGGATGGAAGATCTTGCTTTTGAATGGAGCCCTGAAGGGATAATAAAGTTTGACTACACAGAGATGGGCAGGGGGAGCAGTCTGCGTTGCGAGCAGGACATGAATTGGGATCCAGATCACCAGAGGGGCAGGGTAAGGCCTTTGTGCTTTATTCTACAGGCACCAAGGACACTGAACGCAGATCTTTGAGCAAGAAAAAGACGCACTCAGAGCTTCAAATGAAAGGCCAATATGATGTCGATTATAGAATGCAATTCGTATCATTATTGTAAATAGATATGGAAACACTCTGATGGCAACAGGCAAGAATCCAGAAGAGAATGATACCTAAGTAAGACATTCTCCTCCCTTCCTAATTACCACCTGGTGCCAAAATAAAAAGTCATCCAAAATCACCAGACCCAACAGTAACAGTCATAATAAAAACTGTCATACACATAAATGATAACTTACTAAAAAATAATATATCATTCTTCACCAACTGTATGCCTTCCAAAAGGAGCTTTGCTTTTTACTACATAGTTTATTAAAAATATTGTGCAATTATTTTCAGTTTCAACACCTTTACTAAGAAAACAGATTAATTGGGAGATTGGAATACATGTATATATACACACTAGTGATACCATGTATACAACAGGTAACTAATAAAACCCTGGGCTTCCCGGTGATGCTGGTGATAAAGGACCTCTCTGCCAAGTCAGGAGACATAGGAGGCACGGGTTCTGTCCCTGGGTCAGGAAGATCCCCTGCAGGAGGGCGCGGCAGCCCGCTGAAGGATGCTTGCCTGGAGAACCCCGTGGACAGAGGAGCCTGGCAGGCGACAGTCTAGGGGTTCACGCAGCACAGAGAACTCTGCGCAGGGCTCTGTGGGGACCTAAATGGGAAGAAATTTTAAAAGCGGGGATAGATGTACACAAATAGCTGATTCCTTTTGCTGAAACTAACCAGCAGTGTAAAGCAACTATATTCCAATAAAACCAATACAATATTGTAGAGCAATTAGCCTCCAATTAAAATAAATTTAAATTAAAAGGAGATCAGCATCATTAAAAAATTAACTTTAAAACTGAAGTCATTTTAGAAGTAACCTCACAACTTCCTGAACAGTTTAAAACATGCACTGTGTCAGTTGTCTAAACCACTTCTAGTAGGTTAATCCAAAGTCCAATAATTATAATGAAAGCAGACAGTCTCACGTCTGCTGTCAGCAGACTTAAATAAGACCAACTAAAAGAAGATTTCACAGTCCTGAGACGTTTAACAAACGTACATGTGACACCCCCCACTGTAGTGTGCAGTATCACTATAAATATTTCACACTTGAGTGTGATTTGTTAAAAATCTGATGTTTCACATTGTCTGAGCAGGCTTTGCATCCTTCCTAATCCTAATCATCTATCATCATATCTAAGCTAATCCTAATCATATCTAATAGCTTTGATAATTGCCAGAGTGGTTCCCAGTCACTAGTGAAGAGCAGCCAGGAGCCCATGAAAGCATGTTTCAAGGAGGCTTTCAAAGGTGGCAGCCACTTGGCTCATGCCATCTCATTCTGGACATCCCAGAAAAGACTTTGGTTTTACTCTGAATCTGCTAAAAATGCAATGATTAATGATTTAATTTAAAAAAAATCCTCCAGAACACTAAATATATACATCATAGGACTGTATAACTAAACTGAATGTTTAAATGCTAAATGGATCTTTAAATGGGGAAGGTTGAAATATATTAGGAAAACCTGATGATTTCAAATGGAAGAAGAGTGGTATTTTGTTGATAATCTGTAAGTATTTTTTAAAATACTGCCCTGTACATTAAAATAACAGAATAATGCAATTTGCATCGACCTGGGTGGACCTGGTGATTATCATACTAAGTGAAGTTAATTAGAACGAGAACAGCAAATGCCACATGATGTCACTTATATGTGGAAGCTCATCTACGAAACAAAACAGACCCACATCACAGAGAAGCGTGCGTGCTCAGCACTTCAGTCATGTTTGACTCTTTGCGACACTGTGGACTGCAGCCCGCCAGGCCCCTCTGTCCACGGGGTTCTCCAGGCAAGAGTACTGGAGCGGGTTGCCATTTCCTCCTCCAGAGGACCTTCCCGACCCAGGGATCGAACCTGCATCTCTTACGTCTCCCTCATTGGCATTGGCAGGCAGGTTCTTTACCATTAGCGCCACCTGGGAAGTCCTAAAATACAACACAAGTGAGCTTATCTACAAACAGAAGCAGACCCACAATATACAGGCCAGACCTATGGTTGCCAAGGAGGGGAGTGGGAGAGGGGGCCCCTGGGGGTTTTGGACTAGCAGATGCAAACCATCATATGTAAGACTGATAAAGCAGGTCGTGCTGCACAGCACACAGTGCCCTGTGGTGAACCACAATGGGATATGAAGGAGAATGTGTATGATAACCGAGTCACTTTGCTGTACAGAAGAAATCAGCACAACACTGTGAATCAACTATACGTCAATAAAATTTAAAAAACAACACCCCTACGCTGTAATATGGAGAATTCGGTACGGGGCTCCTCTTTTGTGGTGTTTGCACTCATCACACTCAGAGGTTTATACAGAAAAAATGTGAGCTATATGAATCAACCACAAAAAAAGTCCAATCTCAACTGACTAATAATGATAGATTTACCCAAACTATATAATATTAAAAAAAAACTGATTTGTAAATTCTAAATTAAAGACACACATATATTTATGTGAACTATTGTTGCACATGAAAAGCAGATACACAGTACCAAAAGATGCTCCATATTAAAACAGATTTTATTTTCACCAACTCAACCCATTGACATTAGAATAATGTGACAATAAATGTCTTCTTTGCTGGTTTAACATAACATATGAAAGGAAATCACAATATGCAATATTTAATATATCAGTATTATTACTTTTCTTCCCCTTTATAAATAATAACTCAAGATATATGTCATTTTTAAGAAATATAACATTAAAAAATGTATAGTGCAATGAGGAAATTTAACAGTCTGCAGAAACTAATACTTCAGAGACATTGCCATTATTTTTCCTAGAAAATGCTTTTCAGCAGGGAAAAAAAATTCTTTCAGTTCAAAGGAAACACCAGTCAAAAAACTGCCTTTGGAGCCCCAACGAGCATATCTAAGGCATGCCGGACTCTTTCAGAAGGAAATCAAGTGGAAAGCTTGTTGCTGTTGTTCAGTTGCCAAATTGTGTTGAACTCTTTACAGCCCCATGAGCTGCAGCCAGGCTTCCCTGTCCATCACCATCTCCTTGATGTTTGCTCAAACTCATGTCCATTGAGTCAGTGATGCGACCCAGCCATCTCATCTTCTGTTGTCCCCTTCTCCTCCTGCCTTCAATCTTTCTCAGCATCAGGGTCTTTTCCGATGAGTCAGTTCTTCACATCAGGTGGCCAAAGTACTGGAGCTTCAGCTTCAGCATCAGTCCTTCTAATTAGTATTCAAGGTTTATCTCCTTTAGGATTGACTTGTTTGATCTCCTTGCAGTCCAAGGGACTCTCAAGAGTCTTCCTCAATATCACAGTTCAAAAGCATCAGTTCTTCAGCACTCAGCCTTTCTTATGGTCCAACTGTCACATCCATACATAACTACTGGAAAAGCCATAGCTTTGACTATATGAACCTTTCTTAGCAAAATGATGTCTCTGCTTTTTAATATGCTGTCAAGGTTTGTCACAGCTTTCCTTCCAAGGAACACTGTGATTCAGCACTACAGAGACAACCCTAAGTAAACAGAGGCATTGTTTTCAAAGGAAATTGGCTTTTGTAACATAGCAAAGCTACAACATGGTGGCAGGAGGTTGTACCTGTGATAGAGATCACCCATGGAGACACCAACCACAGCCACATCACTTGAAATCAAATAATGTGATGAGACCGGGTCTCTGGGTGAAATACCAAAGGACCTCATGAGTGGACTTTATCGCCTCTTCAAAAAAAAACAAACAAGCAAGCTGAAAGTGGTGCATTAAGGAGGAAAATTGTTAATTGGTACACATTTTTCTTGATTATAGATAAACTGAATGGAGGGGAAGAAGTCATGATGGCAAACAAATTTGGATGAAGCTTTTTTTTCTAATTTATAAAAGCATTATGGTCATTTATAGTCACT
>SJYX01015950.1:0-19168 GCA_006410675.1 Oreotragus oreotragus
TGAGATGGCTGGATAGCATCACTGACTCAATGGACGTGAGTCTGAGTGAACTCCGGGAGTTGGTGATGGACAGGGAGGCCTGGCATGCTGCGATTCATGGGGTTGCAAAGAGTCGGACATGACTGAGCGAGTAAACTGGACTGAACTGAACTGAACTTGGTTTTTCATCTTAATTTTTACCTGTTTTTGGTAACCTTTGATAAAGATTTATCAATTAGCTCTGTTACTAAATCTGTTACTCTAAAGTACTGGCCCTTCACCATTGTTGAAAGATAGTTTTCAGAGATGGACAATCATAAATCTACATATATAAAATGAACACACATTACAGATGTTATTTTATTTCTCATGAAGGAACAGATTCAAAGGAGAAGCCACAGACAGACTTACAGATCAGGAATATTGAAATGAATGTGCAAAGTTAAGTCCACTGGACCTCTACCAGACTGGACACAATTTGCATATTTATAGATAAGAATTGTTTTGTGCTGCTCTGAATTAACCGCATCTAATCCACTCCAGTATTCTTGCCTGGAGAATCCCATGGACGGAGAAGCCTAGTAGGTTACAGTCCACGGGGTCGCAAAGAGTCGGACACGACTGAGCGACTTCACCCCTCACCTCACCCTCACAGAGTTGTAAAACTGTTTCCAGGAGGATTAGCATCAGATAATTCAAGAGATGTGTAATGTGAACAACACCAGCATATTCACTGAAGCACACAATGTCCCCAAACCACTAACAGCACCAGTGCCCACCACTATGATATTAAAGGAAGGATTGAGTAATGAACCTAAAAGACTTTCAGTCCTTCTGAATTGCAGTCTCCCCCCTACTCACTCCACAGCTTGCCTGAGGGAAACAGGTTGACCCAGTTTAGGTGTTAAGTCCTCCAAGACACACAGGGAGCACCACCTTACCTATATGCAGGGTAACCAAGAGGGTAACCAAGAGGATGAATCCGATATAGAGACTCATTAAAATTTCAAATTTAGATGAGTAAGAAGAGGGTCAAAGTAGAGGTGAAATAAAATAGGAGTAGACTGGGAATAAATGGAAGAAAACAAATGACTACCACTGGATCGTTACGTGTCTCCTTTCACTGGTCCCTAATTGTGAGATCCTTGGGGGCTTGAAGTCAACTCAAGAACGTAGAGTCAGGGCGGAAAGGCTCTCAGGGAAGTGCTTCTTCTAAGTCTTCCAAAACCTACCTCCAACAATATTTTCTTACTTGATCTAACCAAGATTATTCTGACCTCTCTTTAATCTGCTTTGGATTTGAAAACCTTGGATAAACTGAGTATTTTTAATGAAAGGCATTTCAATGTCTTGTCCTATGTTGTTCGTTATTAAAGACTGGATGTTTTATTAACATTAATTCCCTTCCTTTGAGATATTATGTGATTGTTACTTGTTTTATCTCTAATTATAATAACTGATATGAATTTTTATCTTCTAGACCAATGTATATCTCTGATCTGTGAATAACTTCTTTCAATAAGCCAGCAAATATGGAAAACTCAGAAGTGGCCACAAGACTGGAAAAGTTCAATTTGCATTTCAATCCCAAAGAAGGGCAATGCCAAAGAACGTTCAAACGACTGTACAACTGCACTCGTTTCACATGATAGCAGGGTCATGTTCAAAATCCTTCAAGCTAGGCTTCAACAGTATGTGAACCAAGAACCTCCAGATGTACAAGCTGGATTTTGAAAAGGCACATGAACCAGAGAAATTGCCAACATCCATTGGATCACAGAAAAAGCAAGGGAATTCCACAAAAAATGTCTACTTTTGCTTCACTGACTATGCTAAAGCCTTTAACTGTGTGGATCACAACAAACTGTGGAAAATTCTTAAAGAGATGGGAATATCCGACCACCTTACCTGCTTCCTGAGGAACCTGTATGTGGGTCAAGAAGCAACACTTAGAACCAGATATGGAACAATGGACTAGCTCAAAATTGGGAAAGGAGTACATCAAGGCGTATATTGTCACCCTGCTTATTTAACTTATATGCAGAGTACATCATGTGAAATGCCAGAAGGATTAATCACAAACTGGAATAAAGATTCCTGGGAGAAATATCAATAATGTTAGATATGCAGATGATACTACCCTAATGGCAAAAAGTAGAGAGGAACTAGAGCTTTTTGATGAAGGTGCAAGAGGAGAGTAAAAAAGCTGGTTTAAAATTCAACATTAAAAAAACTAAGATCATGGATCACTTCATGGCAAATAGATGGGGAAAAAATGGAAAGAGTGACAAATGTTATTTTCCTGGGCTCCAGAATCATGGCAGACAGTGACTGCAGTCATGAAATTAAGACATTTTCTCCTTGGAAGAAAAGCTATAACAAACCTAGACAGTGTATTAAAAAAACAGAGACATCATTTTGCCGACAAAGGTCCATGTAGTCAAAACTATGATTTTTCCTGTGTATGGATATGAAAGTTGGACCATAAAGAAGGCTAAGTGCTGAAAAATTGGTCCTTTTGAACTGTGGTGCTGGAGAAGACTCTTGCGAGTCCCGTGGACTGCAAGAGCAAACCAGTCAATCTTAAAAGGAATCAACCCTGAATAATCATTGAAAGGACTGATGCTGAAGCTGAAGCTCCAATATTTTGTTCATCTGATGCAAAGAGCTGACTCACTGGAAAAGACTCTGATGCTGGGAAAGATTGAGGGCAGGAGGAAAGGGGAGTGGCAGAGGATGAGGTGGTTGGATGGCATCACCAACTCAATGGAAATGAGTTTGAACAAATTCTGGGAGATAGTGATGGAGAGGGAAGCCTGGTGTGCTGCAGTCCATGGGATCACAAAGAGTAGGTCATAACTTACCAACTGAAGAAAAACAAAGTGGAATGCTTGATCTCAGCAAATGGAAATAATTTAAAATCTGAGTATATTTTTGATACTAATATCCACATTATTCCTTGATGTAAAAATTCTGATCTGCTTTTTGGGTGAAGCATGAATGTGATGACAGCAACATACACCGGACAGTCATGAGGTGCTTTGTATTGTTGTAAACTACATGTTTACATGTGTCACATACTCCTCACAATGAATATACATGGTAGGGACTGTGCCATTTTATACAGAAGAGAAATAAGACACTGGAAGAACAAAGGACAAACCTCATAAAGTTACTCTATTAGTTAGATTTGGAGTAGACTTTTGAACCCACACAGTGCATGTCTGTGTTTCTAGCCATTATTCTATTCTACCTCCACTTATAGTGAAAAATTTGTTTTTCAGTGGTGAGCTGTTCATTGCCTACAGCAGGAGTCCCCAGTCTTCGGGATCTAATGCCTCATGATCTGAGTTGGAGCTCATATAATAATAGAAACAAAATGCACAATAAATGTAATGCACTTGAATCATCCCAAGACCATCCCCTCCCCACCCTCAATCCATGGAAAAACTGTCTTCCATGAAACCGGTCCCTGCTGCCAAAAAAGTTGGGGACTCTGGTCTACAGCATCTGCCACTTCAGATTACTAGATTCTGAGTCTCCAGGAACTGACAAATAGTCTCTCCTCGACCAAACTCTAGTCAAACTCCCCTTTTTCAACTAGGACCCATTCATGGGCATGTCCTTAAGAGACCAACTTTAATAAGAAAACTGCTGACTCAGCTTATCTAGAATTTCCCCCATCCTCCATGTGTTATTACCCTTGATATCTGATCAAATTCCTCATCCTCCACCACTTCCCAGTTCAATCACCATGGACTAGCTCCAGCAAGATTTCTATCAGGCTGGTTTGGCGAGAATCATCCCTTACCCTTGATGCTTCCTCCTCTGATCCCCACCTGCACCTAGGCTATAAATCACTATACTTCCTTGCTGGATTCAGAGTTCAATCCAATCTCTCCTCTATGGTAAATCTCCATTGAAGGAGTCCCTACACCCACTGCAGTAGGGTCATGAATAATTTTTTCTTTAACAGAGTTATTTTGCAATTCTATGTATTGAAGTTAAGAGCTAGCAACATAAAACAATTCTTGTCTACAGGCATGCAAATGAGTTCTGTCCAGTGGAGAGACAACACTCCCCTACAGTGGAAAAATCTGTTTGCCTCCCTTGGCATGTTCATCTCCATATTCCTGATCTATAATCGTGTCTGCTCCTTTGAACTGGCTGTAACACACTACCAGCTTCCTTACTGATGAGTTAAATAAAATCTTTTAAAAGTGTTCATTTTCATATCCGTAAGAAAGACATGATTTTACTATTTTAACACTCTGAATGAGTGTGCTGGAAACATCTGCAAATTGAATAAACATTACCTTGATAAAGAGGACAAACTTTGGTGGCAAACAGCACGGTTCAGATGCCTGCTCTGCTACACACTAGACACTTAGCTCCTTAGAAACTGTTTAACCCCTCTGTGCTTTCAGCTTTGTGTGCAAAATGGGGGTAATGCTATCTCTTTAACAGATTTGATGCAAAGTTTATAATAATAATGTATAAAAATACTTAGCACGGTGACTAGAACAGAGAGCCCACTTAGGCAGTACTCGGCAGGAGTTCTCTAGGTGGCTGTCAAGGTCATGAAGGCCTTCTGAAGTAGCTGCCTCTCAAATTGCAACACAGCCATGAATCACCAGGGAAATTTACTACAATGCAGAGTCTGGTTCAGCAGTTCTGGAAAGGGTCCTAATCGTCTGCAGTTCTAACCAGCTCCCAGGTGATGCCAACTTGCTAGACTGAGGATCACACTTTGAGTGACAAAGTTTTATAAGCCTCCTGGATCAAGTTCATCTGCCCTGATAATTTTCTCATAAGAGTCTAGAGTAAGACTTACAAGAAATGTGGGCCTGGACTTCCTTGATGGTCCAGTGGTTAAGAATCCACTTGCCAATGCCGGGGACATGGATCCCTGGTCCAGAAAGGTTCCACACGCTGTGGGGCAACTAAACCTGTGCACCATAGTTACTGAACCTGTCCTCTAGTGCTCCTACATTGCAGTAAGAGAAGCCCCCATTCTCTGCAACCACAGAAAGCCTAGGCACAGCAACAAAGATCCAGTGCAGCCAAAAATTTAAAAATAATGAGTAAATATTTTTAAAAAGAAAGAAATGTTGGGCCAGAAGCACAAATACGGAAAAACAATGAAACAACTGGAAAAACTATAAGAGTAAAATGACTAGGTTACCGTGTCTCTAAATAAGAGGTTTATTTTTCTTTTTCCTTTTTCATCTGAAGAGCTTGACCAAGGAAATACTGTAAAAGGAGATGTATGATACTGAGAACATTTAACATAATCACATTCCTGAGACAGACCCAGGGTTCATCCTCCCGGGAGCCCTGCTAGACAGCACACAGGTGGCCTCCAATAATCCCTAACACCTCTACTCAGGCTTAACCAGCCCAGCAAACACAGCCCTCCAATGGGCATTATTCAAGAAAATTGGATGATGTTTGGAGGATGCACTCTCTTCTAAAAAAAGGCCAACAGACATGTGTTGGAAATTATTGAGAACATAACTCATTCACATTCCATATTGAGTCTCTGGTACTGTCTGTATAGTAGTGGATAGCACTTGAGAATTTAAAAATCCTTAAATATTAGAAACATAATCACCATTATGAAATAAGTTTAGTCATCAAAGAGCGAAAATCCTATAACCTTTAAGTCTATAGTTCATTTTTAGATATTCATATTTCATGCTCATTTTCAGGAAAGCGTTAGTGAAACTAAGCAGGACTCTGTGGAGCCCTTCTGTGTACAAAAGCCCTTCCTTGCCCCAACTCCCCATTTCTGGTTTGTAGAAAAAGGCTTTTGTCTTCTCAGCCTTCCTGAGTTCCAAAGATCAGGCTAAAGCAGTTACTAATTAGGGAAGTGAAGGAAAACAGAGNCATTTTTAGATATTCATATTTCATGCTCATTTTCAGGAAAGCGTTAGTGAAACTAAGCAGGACTCTGTGGAGCCCTTCTGTGTACAAAAGCCCTTCCTTGCCCCAACTCCCCATTTCTGGTTTGTAGAAAAAGGCTTTTGTCTTCTCAGCCTTCCTGAGTTCCAAAGATCAGGCTAAAGCAGTTACTAATTAGGGAAGTGAAGGAAAACAGACAAAGGAAAAGCAGTTTAACAAGAAAAGTCATGACAGGAGTTCACTGATAAAACAGAGTCCTGACTCCTCCTAAAAGGATATACATGACAGTCTGACACAACTTTGTGTGGTTCTTCAGGAAACAAAACCCCTCCCCAACCCAGGTGAAGGATGCTGACTACATGCTGACACAAGCATGTAGACTCCAGACTGGCTAGAGCCAGAAAGTTGATGACTAAGATTCCAGAAACACCACCTGTTACTTTACCATCAACCAATCAGAAGTCATGCATCCTGCAGCCCATGCCCCAAATATTGTCTCATAAAAAACCCTTCCCTGAAAGCCATCAGAGAGTTTGGGTCTTTTGACCATTAGCTGCCCATATTCCTTACTTGGCCCTGGAATAAACGCTGTATGTTCCTTAAGGATGATCTGGTGTCAGGAGATGTGTTTTCCTGCATGGCAGGTGAGCAGACCCAAGTTCAGTATGGTAACATTAAGGTAACATTAAGTTCAAAAACTGGGGACCTCATGTAGATAATGTAATGGAATCTTCTTTAAAATAACAAAAGCAACAAAGTTTAATAGAGTGGTACAATGGTTTCTGATCAGCAGAGCAAGCAAAATTTGAAGAAAAGAAAAGTGATGGTGAGACTGAGTGCCAATATGGAGAAGCTTCCCAATTACTGTGAAGGCTCCAGGGAATTATACGCTGTCTAAACATAAATACTCAAAAGGCTAGTCACTGAACACATCTGAACAGTGAGCAAAATCCTAATTTACTGATCTATTCAAAACTGGTAGATCTTATAAAGGCTGTTTGGGTTTACTTGTAGAATTCAGTTAGTGTCTTCAAAATGAAAATCAATGCAAAAAATCTTTCAGAAATCATGTCTAAACATTTTGGGGCACCTGAAATATGAAATAAAATGATGAGAATATATGTCATAATAAAATAAAAATAGCAAGTGGAATGTCTTATCTCACTGTGGCAATTTTGTAAATGTGAAATGAGGCAGAAGGCCCTATCACAGAATCATGACGATTTTTGAAATTCTGAAATGCACAGAGAGGACTACTTCATTCAGTCAACAGAAACCTCACAAGAATCTTGCTGTCAATAAAGATTTTTTTCTATGACCCATGTTGTGTAAAGCAATGATGAAGAAACTATAAACTAAGGGAACCCTCCTACACTGTGGGAGGAAGGGAAATTGGTACAGCCACTATGGAGAACAGTACAGAGGTTCCTCAATAAACTAAAATAGAACTACCATATGATCCAACAAGTCCAAGCCTGGGCATACACTCAGAGAAAACTCAAAACTATGCATGCACCCCCAAGTTCACTGCAGCACATCTACAATTCCCAAGACTTTGAAGCAACCTAAGTGTCCATCGACAGAGGAATGGATAAAGAAGATATGGTACATATATACAGTGGAATACTACTCAGCCATAAAAAGAATGAAACTGTGCCATTTGCAGAGATATGGTTAGATCTAGAGACTGTCATATACAGTGAAGTAAGTCAGAAAGAGAAAAACAAATACTATATAATCTTGCTTACATGTGGAATCTAGAAAAATGATACAGATGAACTTACTTGCAAAGTAGAAAGAGAGACACAGATGTATAGAAGAAACATATGGAAACCAAGGGAGGGTGGGATGAACTGGGAGATTGGGATTATACATAGTGTATATATATATATATATACACTGCTGCTGCTGCTGCTGCTAAGTCGCTTCAGTCATGTCCAACTCTGTGTGACCCCATAGATGGCAGCCCACCAAGCTCCGCCGTCCCTGGGATTCTCCAAGCAAGAACACTGGAGTGGGTTGCCATTTCCTTACTAGGTATAAAATGGAGAAGGCAATGGCACCCCACTTCAGTACTCTTGCCTGGAAAATCCCATGGACGGAAGAGCCTGGTGGGCTGCAGTCCATGGGGTCGCTAAGAGTCAGACATGACTGAGGGACTTCACTTTCACTTTTCACTTTCATGCATTGGAGAAGGAAATGGCAACCAACTCCAGTGTTCTTGCCTGGAGAATCCCAGGGATGGGGGAGCCTGATGGGCTGCTGTCTATGGGGTTGCACAGAGTTGGACACGACTGAAGCGACTTAGCATCAGCAGGTATAAAATAGGTCACTAACAAAAACTTACTGTGTAGCACAGAGGACTCTATTCAATGCTCAGTGGTGACCTAAATGGGAAGGAAATCTAAAAAAGACTGGATATATGTATACATATAGCTGATTCACTTTGCTCTACTGTAGAAACTAATACAACATTACAGAACAAATATACTTCAGTAAAATTTAATTTAAAAAATAAATGTACCCATTTTTCTGGTTAGAATTTGATGTAAACAGACATGAAGTGTGCAATGAGGACCAACATCTTGTTGAGAAGTGAAGTTCTGGGTGAAGAGATTAACAGTTTGACTCTTCAAATACAGAAAATCAAGTCTTACAAGGGTTACTGTGTTGAATTCTATTTGCCTTTAATATCAAATGCTATTTAAAGCAGCATAAGCAAAAAAAGGAATGTTGGAATCTTCACTTCATGTGCTGTCTGATTCACTATTTATACTTTTTATTTGATCTTCAATAAAGCTCCCTTTGTTTTCATTTAAAAAAACAAACTATAAACTAGAATGTGTTCTAAAAACAACTTCCAGAATTGTCCCTTGATTCTCTATGACACATTTATTTGTCTATCTCCAACATGATTGTGTCTTCCTCATCTACTAGTGGCCCTCTAACGAATTTGAGCAAATAGATTAATGAATAAATGATCAGTGAACTTGAGATACTTCAGGATTATAACTTATTCAGGGAAAAGAGAGATTTCAGAGCTGATCAGACTGAAAATAAAATAAAATTCTAGGGAAAAAAAGTCAACAGGAAGCATTAGAATCAAAAGGATCTTCTGATTAAACTCCAGCTAATTATAAGATTTAATTAACCAGAAGAACACAGTCTCTCTTCATTCTACTTAATTGAGATTTTACTGCATTTAAAACGATGTCCAAATGCTCTCATTAATAATGAATGAAAGTGTAAGAGAACTGGCTAACCAAATTTACTGTGCTCAGGTAAACCATAATTAGGAAAGGTTACGAGAGTGTCCTAGAAGACCCATCCATCTCAAAATAGAGCAATATAATTACAGATGAAATTCAACAAGGAAACAGCACAACATAATAATTCTTGAAAAGAGGAAATACAATTACTTGAATGAGGTGCTGGGTTCTGAGCAGTGCAGTCAATCAAGTCTCATTTCACGAAACTCAGGAGCAATAAACCTACTCAACAAAACTGAACTATTTGATTACATTAAAGTATATTAATCTCATATCTGAATATTCACAATTTCCCAGCTGATAAAGTGCCCTGCTGTTATTTCACTGGAAATTTAGAATACTCTGACTCTCGTTCAGTCAGAGCTACTGGGTCTGGTTATGCATTTTGGCAGGACCCATGTGCTCTGACTCCAATTGGGACAGGACCTCTTTCCTGCAACATTTCAGGCTCCTCTTAACAGTACCTTCCCCCAGAGGATATTCCCTCTTTGGCTGATTCTTAGTTCCACTTCCTATTCATTTGGAAAACTATAGAGTTTTTGAGTAGGATCATACATGCCAATAAGTTCTAATGAGTTTTTGATGGATCATACTTCACAATGAACACACTTGGATTTTTTAAAAATGCTTTTAATGGGAGAGGAATGAAGTAAGAGGTTAGACTTAGCAGATATAAGCTTGAATATATAGAATGGATAAACAACAAGGTCTATAGGTTATCATATTCAATATCCTGTGATAAACCATAAAGGAAAAAATATGAGAAATAATGGATATATGTATTTAACTAAGTCACTGTGCTGTATAGCAGAAATTAACAAGACATTGTAAATCAACTGTGAGTGCGTGCTGTCATGTCAGACTCTTTGTAACCCTATGGACAAAAGCGTGGTGGGATCTTCCCGACCCAAGGATTGAACATGTGTCTTTCACATATACTGCTGCATTAGAAGGTGGGTTCTTTACTACTAGCACTACCTGGGAGCCCAATTAAGAAGGAAAGTTTTAAGGAAAATTTTCTGTCCTCACATCCAACTCGATTGGCAAAGACAGCCCCCTTCTGGTCTAGTCAGAGAACTGAATCCCTGAGCCTCTGGAGGTGCCCTGTCCCCTCTTACACAGCAGTGGGTGCTTACAACTACTCAATTCTCAACGTCCTGCCCAAATGCCACTGGATAGATTTGCCTTTCCAGGCTTTCATCCTGACCATGGTTCAAAATCACCATGACCACCATGCTTCAAAATCATGGTGGCCACCATGCCACCAACATTTGGCTTCTATTACTCTGGGCAACACTTGCCCTCTGCCAACCCCCATCTCTGGCCACTGAGAGCCTCACCCCGACCCTATGGACTGACCCAGCTCCAGGCAATCAAAACGAGGACTCAGAGGGATGAGTACAAGCAGAAGCACTCAAGTAGGGACTGGGCCTCTAAATCAGGCCCCAGGTTTTGGAGAGAAATGGGCTCTTCAAGCTACATTCTGTGAGCCCAGTTCCTGCTTAAGTGTCAGACCTCAGGTGAAGGGGGGCTGAGGTGTGACCTAAGAAAGCCAGGCCCAGGAATGACCCTGAGGGAAGACCAATTTGCTGTGACTTCTTAATTTCAGCCTAAGGAATCTAACCACTATGACATCAAAACAACTGCATCAAACTTTCCCGGTGGGCCAGTGTTTGAGACTCTGCATTTTCATTGCAAGGGGCACAGGTTCCATCTCTGGTGGGGGAACTAAGATTCTACATGCTGCATGAAAGTGAAAGTTACTCAGTTGTGTCCAACTCTTTGTGACCCCATGGACTGTATAGTCCATGGAATTCTCCAGACCAGAATACTGGAGTGGGTAGCCTTTCCCTTCTCCAGGGGATCTTCCCAACCCAGAGATCGAACCCAGGTCTCTTGTATTGCAGGCAGATTCTTTGCCAGCTGAGCCATAATGGAAGTCCCAAAACTGAACTGCCAAAACCCAGGATCGAACCAGGGACCTTTAGATCTTCACTCTAACACTCTCCCAACTTAGCTGTTTCAGCTGCTTCATGCTGCGTGGTGTAGCCAAAAAAACCCCACAATTTTTAAATTTTAGAACAATGACAAAAAACAGTTGTATTGAATTGTCTTCTTTTGGTCTGAACTGTATTTTCCTGATATACAGACCTTCTGGGAACTTTATGCATAAGAATTTTAGAGGAGTTAAATGTGTATGAACACAGGCACACCTGGAGATATTGTGGGTTTGATTTTAGACCAAATAAAGAGAATATCACAATAAAGCTTATCACACAAATTTTCTGGCATCCCAACATATAAAAGTGATGTTGATACTATACTGTAGTCTATTAACTGTGCGATAGCATTATGTCTAAATATATATATATACCTTAATTTAAAAATACTTTCTTGGAAAAAATGCTAACCATCACCTGAGCCTTCAGTGAATCACAGTGGTAATATCAAAGATCACTGATCACACATGCCCATAACAGATATAATGAATGAAAAAAGTTTTGAAATATTATAAGAATTACCAAAATAAGACACAGAAACATGAAGACATGAAGTGAGCAAATGTTATTGGAAAAATGGTGCCAACAGATGTGCTCAATGCAAGGCTGCCACATTCAATTTGTAATAAATGCAATATATGTGAAGTGTGATAAACGAGGTCTGCCTATAGAATAGTCAAGGAAAGGCTGAAATAAATGCACACACAGGCTAGCATTTTGTTAATCTAACTTCCTTTTTTCAATTCTATCAAAACTTGAATGCATCTGTTAATTCAAGAAATATAATATTCAGAATGATTATTCTTCTTATAGCTGCGAGTTTTTCCTTAGGCAATGAATGCTTCCATCTAATTCAACCACTTATTATCAGTTTTTCTCAACTCTTCTGTTTCTTCCCCAGCAATAATACATATTTTCTCAACTTCCTAAATCTCTTTATTACATACAATTGAATGTAATTTGGAATTTACAAGTCTTTTCACATTCTCATTCTGCCTGAGCAATTCTAAATATAAAAAGTACTGTCTGCATATATTTCTTCAGAGTTACTGCAACTTTGTGCCTAAAATTCCTGAAATTAAAATTATGGTTCTTTGACATCTTTTTCATCTAGTCATTTCTGGCTTTTGGAAAACACCAAAAGCCTTACTTATCATCCGGTGTCCCAGCTGAAACTTCTTACTTAAGGGTTCACTGAGATGGAAGTAGTAATTACTTTGCCAAGGGATTTGGCCCACAGCTAAAACCAAGCAAAATCAAAACTGTTTCTGTAACAATGCAATTAGTCATTCATCAATCCAGCTTATGAGTGACAGCTATAGTGGAATGCCTTAAGGAAATCAAGATATTTTCTACTATATTACTTTATCAGGTTGAAAAGTTACTTTATAGTTTACCAAGTATTTGCATTTTACCCTTGGAACAATGCTGTGAAGGATTTTTATCATCAGTTTCACATAATAAATACAGTTTATTGCTGTTAATTTCATACATTCTATTTGTCCAGCTCCCTTACTCTAGTATCCTCTCTGCAAAAAATTCTTCCTTCTCATGGAGATCTCCTTCCAACACACACCTTCTATCTTTATTTCTCTTCTTCCCCAACTTACACCCTCAAACACACTCTTAATTCTCTTGCCTCTCTCTCTGTCATGCTTGCATGGAAAATTTGGAGTCCTGGACGTGCCCAGTGCCCTGCCATCTGAGCTAACCCTGGACCAGCCAAATACTGCTGAAGAAAAATCACAAAACTCCACTGAAATGATTTCACTTTAAACTCTGCTCAATACTCTGTAATAACCTAAATGGGATAAGTGAAGTGAAGTCAAGTCACTCAGTCATGTCCGACTCTTTGTGACCCATGGACTGTAGCCTGCACCAGGCTTCTCTGTCCATGGGATTTTCCAGGCAAGAGTACTGAAGTGGGTTGCCATTTCCTCCTCCAGGGGAAAGGGAATAAAGAATTTTAAAAAGAATAGTTACGTGTATAACTGTATATGGATACACCTGAAACTAACACAACATTGTTAATTGATTATACTTCAATATAAAATGAAAATTTTTTAAAAATAAAGAAAATACTATGCTAAATTAAAAAAAAAAAAAAAAACAGACACAAAAGGCTACATAGTGTATGATTTCAATGATGTGGAATCTCCAGAATGAGTAATCTCATGAAAAGGGAACGTGAAGTCACTCAGTCCTATCCAACTCTTTAAGACCCTAATACATTGAACCAAAACACAAATCCGTTGTTGGCAGGGACTGGAGGAACAGTTGGTCAATAAGTAGTGACTGATTAATGGCTACAGATTTTTCTATTGAGGCAATAGAAATGTTTAAAATTATACAGTGCTGTTGGTTGCACAACATTTTGAATATACCAAT
Source organism: Oreotragus oreotragus (assembly GCA_006410675.1). Classification (NCBI taxonomy): domain Eukaryota; kingdom Metazoa; phylum Chordata; class Mammalia; order Artiodactyla; family Bovidae; genus Oreotragus; species Oreotragus oreotragus. The sequence goes on from SJYX01015950.1 coordinate 13,541, forward strand.
GGCTCAGCAGTAAAGAATCTGCCTTCAGTGATGGAGACACAGGAGATGTGGGTTCGATCCCTGGGTCAGGAAGATCCCCTGGAGAAGGAAATGGAAGGAAATCCCCTCCAGTATTCTAGCCTGGGAAATTTCTTGGACTTCCTTGGAGGAGACTGGCAGGCTATAGTCCATGTGGTCGCAGAGTCAGACACGACTTAGTGACTGAGCATGCATGCACAAAAGGCCCTCAACTGCACATTTTTCAGTGGGTTTAAGTGATTATTTTATGGCATATGAATTTCATTTCAATAAAAAATATAAAATGTAAGTAAAATAAATGCAGCTCTGCAAACTTCAAAGGAACATTTAACAATACCTGGCAATCCTACTGTTTCCCTAATAAATTTTGCTCTCCTCTCTCAAAATCACTACTTCATGTCTTCTCCCTGTCTCAACTTCCCACACTCCCTAGGATTAAGCACCCATCTCATGGCTATATTGGGAAGACAGAAGTGCGCGGAAGGCAACACCTTCACACATCTTTCACTCTGTCTCAAAGCTTTCACTTCTGGGCTTCCATCAGTCTGCATGGGCTGCCCGCAGCACAAGACCGCAGGCTGGGTGGCTTTGGCAACAGATATTTCTTTTCTTACGGTCCTGGAGGCTCAAAGTCAAAATCAAAGCTCCACTGGGGTTGTGTTCTGGTCAGATCCCTCTTCCTGGCTTGCAGATAGTCACCTTCTCACTGTGTCCTCACGCGGCCTTTTGCCTGTGTGCACACATTCAGAGAAAGCTCTTTATGTCTCTGCCTCTGTTTAGAAGGGCAGCATTCCTATTGGATGAGGGTCCCACACTTATGACCTCATTTAACCTTCACTATCCACCTAGAGACCTTGTCTCTTGCTGTTGTTGTTGCTGTTTAATTGCTAAGTTGTGTCCAACTCTTCTGCGACCCCATGGACTGTAGCCCACCAGGCTCCACTGTCCATGGGATTTCCCAGACAAGAATACTGGAGTGGGTTGCTATTTCCTTTTCCAAGGGAATCTTCCTGACCCAGGAATCAATACATCGGATTCTTTACCACTGAGCTACCAGGGAGGCCCGACCATGTCTATAAACAAAGTCAAATTGAGAGGTTAGGGCTTCAGCATATGCATTTTGGTGAAGACATAGATTAGTCCTTAATGCTGCCCATCTTCTTCATCTTACCATGAGCCACAACAGGAACAAAGTCCCTGGTCCCATCAAAAGCCAGGAGCCCCCAACCCACTCTGGGTCCCCAGCCCTTACCATTTTCTTATGAAAATCACTGACCCACTCATCTCTTTCTTTTGCATAACCAGAGTCTCCTCTGGATCATCCTTCCAAGAATTCACACATTCTCCTCCGTTGACTCCACAATCCTTCTCTATCCCCTAACTTGTTTTTCTGTTTCCCTTTAAAACAACAACTTTCAAAAGGATTATCTAAAATCACTGCCTCCTCTTCCTCAACAATTTACTCCCTCGTCAGGCCACTCAAATCTGGCTGAAACTGTTTGCCCCAAGCTTTCAAACATCTTCCACCCCCAAATTCAATGGATATGTCTCTCTCATCTTACTCAATTTTTCAGCAACATCTGACCCAACTGACCATTCTCTGCCCTGAAAACTCTTCTCTTACTGAATCCATGACACCACAACCTCCTGATTTCCTTCTGCTTGCTTCTTCTACTCCCCTTTCAAACCTCCAAATACAGACATGCCCTAGAACTTGCTCCCCAAAATTCATATTCTCTTCTCCAGCTATTTCCAATTCTAGAGCTCATCCTGTTTCTTGGTTTTGCATCCTGTCTCTCTGGTGATGACACCCAAATTTATATGTGCAACTCCGACCTTTCCCTTGAGCTCCAGACTCATTTATACACTCTAAATGCTTAGCTGACAGTTCCTTTTGAACGTCTGACAGTCTTTTCAAATGCAGCATATCCAAAACATAACCTTTGACTCCTTTTTCTCTTTTCTAGGCTTCTCCATCTCGATGGATGGCAGTGAACTGTTCAAGCCCCCAGTGGATCATCCTTGATTCTCCCCTGTGCTTATCTCCCACATCCAGCCCTTTGGCAGCTCTGCCTCAAATCCACTGACTTCTCTTTATCTTGACTCCTATCACTCAGGTTCCAAGCACACCTTCTCTTGTCTGGACTGGAGCCAGGGCTTCCTGAATGGTCCTTCTGCTCCATCCTTACCCCCACTGCCATCCACCCCATGCAGCTGCCAGGGGAACTGTTCAAAGACGTAAATCATATTTTGTCATTCCCTTGTTCAAAACCCTTCAGTGATTTCACTTATTATTAGAATAAAACTCAAAACTGCCATTGAAGCTGGAGTCCTACAACGTTATCTGACTTCCCAGATCTCTCTCATAAATCTCTCCCCTCAACCCCATACTCCATCCTTTCTGCTTCTTGAACACATCAAGCTCAGGGTCTGGTTACTCACTGTCCCCCTCTGCCTGGAACATTACTTCTTGTCCTTCAGGTCTTAACTCAAATGTCATTCCCTCAGAGTGACTTTTCCTACTCTTATTTCTAGCATTGATTTTCTGTTTTAACAAACTATTTATCACTACACATCTGCCCAGGAGGGCAGAGCTGTGGTCTGTCACCTCCCTACTTTTATCTCCAGCATGAAGCATTTGCCTGGCATATAATAAACACTCACTGGAAAAAAATGAAATTCATCACTGACTCTCTCCCTCCACCAGGCTGCCAAAAGAAGCCCATAGTGGCCTTCTCCAATCCTCCATTGTCCCCTCCCTGTCTATCTCCTATGGACGGCATCTCAGTCAGACAGGTCCTGGGCTCTTTGTACTTCAGAGTCAGAGAGCTGACAGAGAGTTAATAGAGGAAGATAGATCTGAAAGGCTTTGCAAGGGAAAGACTTGGAGAAACCGGTTGTCAGCCAGAAATAATAAAGAATAGAGATCTGAGTGAGTAGATGGGGAGACGGAGCAAGGCGGGGGTGGTGGTGGGGAGCCTCGTGTGGTCTAAGTGTGATAGAACTCTCTCAGCACTTGTCAAGTCTGAATCTCTGGAACGGGCAGGAGAGAAAAAACTGAGCAGAATACATGGAAAATAAAGGCATGGCTGAGGGTTCTGAACTAGATCCCTTTTATGTATTCTAAGAGGAAAATAAGAATATAATTTTTATTTACTTTTTGCATGTTGAGTTCTGCATCCTTTAAGGCCAGGCTAAGGTTGACCTCTGTGAGCCTGTGACTCCAAGAGTTACATACACATGAAGAAACTGAAGTTCTGAGAGATTCTGTGACATAACCACAGTCATTCAGCTAACAGTGACAAAGTACGATTCAGAACCAGGACTTCTGCCTACAGGACCTGGGGTTACATATGCCTACATAACTGCTTTCCTCCAAAACAAGAAAGGAAGTTAAATGGACCTCTTGCTTTTGGTTTAAAAAAAAAAAAGTAGGCTTCTGTTACCATTTTTCTTGGTGCACTGCATGGTTTGTGGGCACTTAGTTCCCCAGGGCTTTCCCAGAAGGCTCAGTGGTAAAAAAAAAAAAAAAATCCGCCTACCAATGCAGGAGACACAAGAGGCATGTGTTTGATTCCTGGGTCAGAAAGACCCCCTCAGGGAGGAAATGGCAACCCACTCCTGAATTCTTGCCTGAAAAATTCCATAGATGGGCTACATGACATAGGGTCATAAAGAGTCAGACGACTGAGTACACACACAGTTTCCCAACCCTCTAGAGATTGAGTGTGCAAGTTCTAACCACTGGACTTTAGGAAATTCCCTACCATTTCCCTTCTAGTTGCTCTGTGCAATGTAAGTCAAGTTCACCAATTTATAGTTTCCAAAATAGATCTTTATCCTTCCTCCAAATATCCAGATAACCTGTGGTCCATTTTTAGTTTTCTAGCACCTCTTCTCTGAGAGACCTTGAAGATGACCAGCAGTGGGTAACCAATTCCTTGAGTGAGGAACACTTAGCTCCTGGCAGATAATCTGTCTCCATCTGGACAACAGAATTTACTTGAAGTGACAAGGTGATCTCGGACTCACTCTTCACCTGTCTTGGGTTTCAGGTCTCTTTACTGTGCCAGATGTTTCTTTTTTGGAAACCACTGTTTTCGAAAGAGAAGTTAGAAACGAAACAGGACCAGAGGAGTTCTGATTTCCCCAACTTTGAGGAACAACATCCAAACTACCCCAAAGCAACAAGTATATACCTTTCTTGTTTTCTACATAAAAATATCAGATGTTCATTTTGTTTGGGCCTCTTTCACAACCTTTTTACACCCCAGGCCACTCTTCTGCATACTCTTACTTTACTTTTAATTGAATTTTCCATGCACCTTTTCTGAACCTGAGATTAGCAGTCATATTACTTTATAAGATGCTTCTCAATTGTTCTTATTTGCATCAGTATCATCGGCATTTTATCTTAAAAAAGTTTTTCCACCTGGGAAGCCTTAAACAAACACCTACATTTTCCAAACAGATAAGAATGAGGTTATAAAATGATAACTATGAGATAGATAGTTCTTGGGACTTCCCTGGTGGTCCAGTGTTTGAGACTTCACCTTCTCAAGCGAGGGGTGTGGGTCTGATCCTTGGTTCAGGGAGTGAAGATCTCATATGCCTTGTGGCCAAAAAACCCAAAACATAAAATGGGAGGAATATTGTAACAAATTCAGTAAAGACTTTAAAAATAGTGTACATTTTAAAAAATCTTCAAAGAAAAGCTAGATAATTCATTAAGAATTATCATCTCAAAGACTGAGGACTCTGAAATGCTTTGGAAAAGAGGTAGCCTGTGAAGACTTGGATGAAGTCATGTGAGTACTGGAATCACTTGCGACCATCTCCCAAAACCTTCTGTTGAAGGTCACCCCAGGAACTGATATTGATGAATACTCCTTGGAGTCAATTTAAATGCTTAAATATTCAAGTGCTGTGAAATTAGTTCTCACACATCTGGAGGAGCTGTGGTGTCCACATCCCTCCTTCACAACTGGGACTTGCATCCCTCCAGTGGCTGGGACTCTGCTGATGCCCATATGGGTCTTTCCGCAGGAACCATCCTGGAATGGAGGCCCTGTCACCTCCAAGGTTACAGGCCCTGGAGGGTGGCTACATCCAATGCCTGACCAGCGCCTGGCCCATGATCTTAATTCAGCCCAACTTAGAGAAAACACTGCAGCTTCCCAGCTCTATGAGGCCAAGACCTTCATTAGCTAGTTAGTTCAGTTGCTCAGTCGTGTCCGACTCTTTGCAACCCCATGAATTGCAGCACGCCAAGCCTCCCTGTCCATCACCAACTCTCAGAGTTCACTTAAATTCACATCCATCGAGTCGGTGATACCATCCAGCCATCTCATCCTTTGTTGTTTCCTTCTCCTCCTGCCCCCAATCCCTCTCAGAGGGATTTTCCAATGAGCATCAGAGTCTTTTCCAATAAGTCAATTCTTCGCATGAGGTGGCCAAAGTACTGCAGTTTCAGCTTTAGCATCATTCCTTCAAAAGAACACCCAGGACTGATCTCCTTTAGGATGGACTGGTTGGATCTCCTTGAAGTCCAAGGGACTCTCAAGAGTCTTCGCCAACACCACAGTTCAAAAGCATCAATTCTTCGGCTCT